>CM061919.1:252489190-252678387 GCA_031002005.1 Vandiemenella viatica
AATTCGATATCCCGTGGACGCCTCCAGCCGTATCCCGTATATCCCTTCCGATGCGTATACGATTACACATAGGATGGGTGCAATGCATCCTCCACGACACACAGTTACTGAATCGTGGAGTAATAATAATCAGCATCTAGATGCCCCGTGCGAAAATTTCGTGAATACGATGAATAGTAAGGTTAGCAATTTGTAATAGGATGGAAGAAGAACTCCCGCATATTTAGAAATTGTTTGTTTGTTTAGTGTAGTAGGTAAGTAACAAAATAATTATGATATGTCACGAATCAATTAGGAAATCCTTTTAAATGCTTGAGACATATGTAAAGAAAACTGTCACTGACGAGGAAAATGCTTGAATAGAAAATTATAGAAAAACAGTTACTTCTATAACAGAAAAAATATACGAAAAGCTATCTGTTGTACAAAAAACATACAGTTCACCGTTATCACTGTGATACATGGTACTGTTCTCTATCTGTAACGCTCTATATCCTTGTTGACGCGAGTGAAGCTGTTTATAAATATATTTGTGATATGTGCTGCTGCTATTTACCGTCTTGGCTCTTTTTTTTTTTTAAATAAAAATTAATTTATGAACTGTTTCATACGCACGACTTTCACAGTTATTACTTTGTGCTTCAAGGGTCGAATTCCGAGAAATTCCTTTCATAACGTATGATACGACCAAACCGGAGAACTTAAAGTCTAAAATAATAACTCATTTCTTGATTTCCTTTAGATGTCAAGGGATATTCATAGTTCGTAACGAAAAATTCCGTTATGAAAATACTGATACTTTTGCCCTTTAAAGCACCGACTTCTAAAAAATTTGCTCCCCACGAAACGGTTAAGGAATACATTGAACTGTACTCTTGGCATTCAGTGTCACCTATTCTACACGAAATATTGAATGAGGGCCCAATTATAATAGAGCATGCTGTAACAGCCCTCATACCTGAACTTTAAATAGAATTGTAGTTAATGAAGTATCTGTAGTGAGCTAAAGTTTGCTTGAATATAATCTCGTATGTTTGTTTTGCAATTTCTTGTAAATCAGTGTATATAAACTTTACTTTATGAAAAGAAATTATTTAAAGGCCATTTAATATGCTTAAGATCCGAATTGTGCAAGAGAATTGCTTAAATGTTTGTAATTCCAAGTATTAATGCAAATTACGATGTCTACAGGACAATTTTCTACAGTTTAAAATGATTTCTGTAAATAATTTTGTGTTTAAATATCTTTAATTTCCATTTCTGACCATTTTCTAATGATGTTAAGTGATTATATATTAATTCTGATTTTTTTAATATGTTTATTTGTTTGAGTAATTGTTATTGTTCGAGAAATATCGGGCGGGATCTTTTGAAGAATTCCAGAAATTTTGATAGAGCCTATAATAATAAATCAGCATAAGGACAGAGTTTAGTTTACAGTTAGCTGATACAGATTCACTTTGGAACTGCCAAAAATTGCGTCAGTAGTATCTCTGGATATTATATCTTTGCATGTAAACAATATCGCTGACGTAGTTTTGAAAATAAACAAAATCTTAAACTGAATCTTATGGTGGACTATTTAATTAATTACTTTATTAATTAAACCACCGAAGAACCTGACAATGCACTTTTACCTATAGGCACTCTCTCCGATGCAGCAGCAGAAGGTATAAATAAATATTTTATACAATTTAGGGAGAAATACTCTAGAAAATTTATCTGGGTTCAGAGTGACACAGATGTCATTAATTTATTGACTTCGGATCCGTATGTGAGCTTCATAAAAGCCATAAACCCCCCAAAAAATCTAAATTATTGAAACCAGAAACTATAAAAATGTTACTTTCATGCGACCCGAGTACTCAAGAAGAGAACGAGACAGATGACGCAAGCGCAGACACAAGATGAAGCTTCCGACGAAGAAGGATGGTAGGGTTTGTCAGAATATTATTTCAGTGGACGTATATGATTATTATTAAGGGATTTTGTAGATAATCGCCTAGTATGTAATAAAGTGTGCGTTCAAAGTATGTGTTCTTTACTATTATTCCTACTTCATAGTTATAAGTTCTAATACACAAAACAAAAGAAATAAAAATACAAATTACGTAGAAATAATTTTGATCTACTTTTTGTGTCAAACACCCCTGTGTGCGCTGGTTGTACACTTCTTTTATTTAATTTCTTGGCGTATTCCATTTGAGGACCATACAAAGCTTACGAAAAGCATTTCCTCACAGCTTGACGGACGGAGTAATTCAAATCTTACTCATCCACACATGTTTACAAGCTAAAGAAGATAGTTGTAATCATTGACGTTTCTAAAGATATATAAAGATACATTTGTAGTGTACCCGGAGTAAGGATTGCCACCAGTTACTATTACTCTCTATCATTAAGTTATATATATAAAATATCTTGTTCAATTTTGCCTGGGCGCCATGGAAGGAGTCCTTCCAGAATTTTCAATGAACATTTAGAAATGCAATTATTTGTTTTATTATAAGGAAAATTATTTTAATTTATCTACTGACACTTACCTTTATTGTGATCACTATAAGAAAAGATGATTGCATTGACTAATTAATGTAACACGAATTAAATCTATATGATAAACAACTAAATGATAGAACATGAACAAAGTCCGACTAACTCAAAATCAGAGAACACAAGTTTCTACAAGTTTTCGTTTTCGGGGACATGCGCCACACTTTGCCTCGGTTTGTTCTGGCGGGAAAAAATTGTGTATTTAAATCTAGTTGACGTTTATGTTGAAGTCGGCGCTGTCCGGATCTTCTCGAATTTCTGCACGCAACACACAAAACAAAATTTTATCGTCGCACTGTGTTTAACACTGGACAATCACTTGCTTTGGAGCACATTCGATTATTATTCTTTCGAACGGCGTCTCACTAGCCAGCTGCAATCTTCTCCTCAAAACGAGGGTTTTACCATGAAACCAAAAATCAAAACTTGTATGAACTTATTATCAATTAATGGAGTTATCCCTCCGTGCATGCACACACAATCCTCTCACTTCACGCACCGCTCGCACGGGGTGGACTGTCCCCACTGAAGGAATGTGGTCCGCTTATCTCCTCTCCCATCTCCAAACACCTGCACTCAAAGGGTGCCGCGATGGTTGCACTGCGAAATACTCTCTCCTCTCACACCGACAAACGCTTTCATATAAAATTTGAAGCTTCCGCCAGCGGACCGCTTCACATTGCTTATTCGTTCATTACCATCTTTGTTCTATTTGTTGCAGATAACATGATTTGATTTTGAAACATCATGTCCAGGCGAACAGATTGACAATTAAAAACAAGATTGGTAAGGAAAGATTGACTGAACTCAAAACAGCAAGAGATCTATAATTACGAGGCATGTTTTAAAGTAAGTACCGTTTTGAAATTTAAAAAAGACGTGCAAATATATATAAATAATTTTATTTTTACATGAAAGCCTGTACCTAACTCTACTTTTCTACATAACTCTCTTCAATATTGAGGCACTTTTCATAACGTAGTATCAGTTTTTGAAAACCCTCCTCATAGAAGTCTGCCGCCTGACTTGTTAACCACTGCATCACAACTGTTTTGAATTCGTTATCGTCTTCAAGACACTGACCGCCCAGGTGTTTCATCAAGTGCAGGAACAGATGGTAGTCACTGGGCGCCAGATCAGGGCTGTACGGAGGATGATCTAGAGTTTCGCATCGAAAAGATGTGATGAGATCTTTGGTCTGATTAGCCACTTGTCATGCAGCAAAACGATGCCCTTGTTCAACTTGCCACGTCTTTTGTTCTGGATTGAACGGCGCAGATTGTTCAATGTCTTATAATAAGCTGCTGCATTCATTGTCTCATTACGAGGCAGAAATTCCACAAGCAATACTCCTTTTCTGTCCCAAAAAACTGTGCACATTATTTTCCGGGCAGAAATCGTTTGCTTGAACTTCACTTTTTTGGATGTCGCCCTTCCACGGACTGTTGCTTTGATTCAGGTCGGACGTAGGCCACCCATGTCTCATCGCCCGTAACAATTGGGCTTAAGAAATCATCACCATCGTTGTGGTACCGCTCAAGGAAAGTCAATGCACTGCCTAGGCGTTTGGTTTTCCTCTTTTACCACACTCTTCCGTCTGTTATAACACTGAATAAATTGCGGGTTGCCAGTGAAATGATCAAAATAAGAAGTCATACATCGTTTTAAAATTTACTAAACAATTCATACTTCTAGGACTAGAGTCGGAAAAACAGCATAGAATGTAGCAGGGCATGTACTAGACGCGTCCAGAAAGTAAAAACCTATTGGTTGTGTAAACATTTATAAAAAAAATTGTAAAATATATTTATTGTTAAATATTACTTCGTACATTACATTTTTTAAGTATTCGCCATATTTATTGAATCATTTGTCAAATCATGACACAAGATTTAAATAGAAGCTAAAAGAAAAAAATCCAGTAGTGTGTGAAGTGGGGTCGGTGATGAGGTTTTGAGTGACAACGATAAGGGAGCAACTACATTCCAAAGAACTTTGGGCCAGATGGGTGCCCAATGTACTGACACTAATCAAAAGGCGAACCAAACAGAGGGTGTCTTAGAAAGGATTTCTAGCGGTTTCCGTCTAGTGCCAATAAAATAAAAACTTTGTTTTGGCATTCGCGTTTCGATTTTATGAGATCATCATCGGTTACATTTTTTATTTCCTTATTACATTACAGTCGGAGAAAATTCCGTCTTTGTGTTTTGTTTACTTGCATTATGTGTTTCACACATACACTGTAGTGTTTTTCTAATACAAAAACACATTTCATTTTTTGTAAGCACGCTTTTGTTTCTCACCTGCTAGGTTTATATAACAAGTAAGCACACATTTGTTATTGTTTTAATGTTTGTTGGTAATCTTCACAAGAAGGCTATGGCTTACTGTACCACATTTTCACCGGAAATGATGCGAGAATGTCTTATGTTACGTCTGAAAGAGAGCACCAGGCTTTTCGGTAGTTGCATGCAGGTTCACCAAACAAGAAAACAATCAATATCGAGTCGGAAAATAATGTCCAACTATTTTTTGACTGCAAAAGGCGTCTTATTCGTTGAGTTTATGCAGCAGTATTCTACCATCAATACAAATTCGTACTGTGGATCCCTGAACTTCATCGGCCAATTCGTAACAGACGGTGATGGCTGGTGACTGATGGAGCTTATTTATTTATTTATTTATTATTTTTGCACTATAATGCGCGGTGAAACACACCCCACGAACCCAAGCATTAACTGAGCAGTTTGCTTAGAAAATTTTTGAACACCCACCGTACAAGCTGCCAGTGATTATTATTTGTTTCCACACCTGAAGAGATGTTTAGGCGGACAGAGTCAACAAGCAATAGACGTTGTGTAGGAATGGCTGGACTAGTTGGAGGCTAGTATGTTCAACGAGGGAACACAAATTATATTGCCACGAAAGAACAAATTCTTTAATAAAAATGGTAAATTTAATGTTATGTAATGGATCATTGTACATCAATTTTAGTTTATTAAATTAATTTTGCATGATATTAATTATTCGTTAATTTGCAAATGAAATGGTTGACCAATATTTATATTAATAGCGTAGGTATATACCATAACCTGGCACTTTGTTACAGAAAACCACATGACCCACAGACAGTTGGCATATTTACCTTTAAATTAATAAAAATCAAAGACATGAAAAATAATGTCTCCGTTCTACATAAATGGTCATAAAATTACCAAGCAGAGGTATAAAATTGAGTGATATGCATATGACTAACAGGTTTATTATGTCTAGTACTCATTAATAGCATTCAATAAAATTACAAAAAAGAACAATTACAGCCACGTAATGGAATGTTACACTTCAAGTTTCTTTTAATATTGCGACTCCTTTCTCTAATTTAAATTCATAAAAACAACACGTGACTTTGCTCAGTTTTTAAAGAGATTCTTATCGTGCGGATCGCTCCGCTCAGGACATTTAATTTAATTAAATTGCAATTTCGCTACATTCCCATCTTCCCCCATTCCGGCACTCACCTACATTTTCCCTCTACAAGTTTTTACTACGTTTTAGGTAAATTATTCATCATTTCCCTTGATAACTTATTCCAATCCCTGATACCCTTACCTAAAAAAGAGAATCTTCCCACACCCTTGTGCCTGAAATCGAGTGTCAGCTTGTGGTCATGGTCATCTTTTCCCTTCCATTCACTACTTTTCATACCTACTGCAATATCTTTCCATGCCTCATCGCCAGTATACGCCTTGTGCACTCTCATGACCCTCTTCATCCTCCTCCTGTCTTGCAATGAATCCCATTCCAGCTCCTTTATCATATCTGTTAGTGATAACGTTATTTGGGTTTCTGAGAATTCACATAAGTGCAAACAGTTTATAAGTAGATGCAGTCAGTTACTATACCGTGGCAGTAGTAACTGACATTAGCAGAGACCGTCATATATTCTTCTATCACTCCAGCCACTGCGGGCCAAAACCTAAGTTACTCATTTCAAATCATTCTTAAAATACTGGTCGCTACACGAGCTGTATCTAATCCATCAGGGACAAGAATCCCCATACAAAGACCTCGTATTCATTCGTCTCTGGATGATCCTGCTGTCTTCCGCCTCTTGCATCTTTTTCCTGTCCCAAATCAAGAGATGACTTCGATTCCTTATTCGCTTCAACATGTAACAAAATAATAAACAAATAGTAACATTTCGTAACTAATTCCCCTATTGACTCATTTATACACCTTCTCTCAGGCGTTACGAAGTTTCCCAGCCATCGTACTTGTGATTGGTCAATAGAAACGGAAGGCTTCGGCGATACTAGTAGTTTCGATAACAGCGTCATCTCTGTCGCACTCATTTGCTGTCTTTTTATTTTTTTAACGTCGGTGGGGAAATATTCTTGTCATAACGCCCCACAAGGACAGCTTGAGACGGATGTGCGAAATTCCCCTCCCGAACGTGGGGGAATTGACAACCGGCCGTGGGTTAGCACCGCTGATTCAGCTATTATGTTGGATGCTCCACAGGAAGGGGCAGGTATATAGAGGATTCTGAGAATGACGATGCCTCTTAAAGATGACAATTCCTCCTCACACCCTGCACCAGACTGGAGAGAGCCTGAGGCAACCAAGTCCTCCGCCCCGGCCTGCAGCCAAGTCATAAAAAGGAATATACTAAATTCCAAGAGGCCACAGAAGCGGAGACCGATGGCAACGTTTCATCAATGCTACCGCTGCCAAGGCTTCGGGCATCAAGCTTCTGACTTTCTCAAGCAAGTGCGCTGCGTTCGCTGTGGAGGAAGTCATAACAACCTGGT
The DNA here is from genome assembly GCA_031002005.1 of Vandiemenella viatica. NCBI lineage: Eukaryota > Metazoa > Arthropoda > Insecta > Orthoptera > Morabidae > Vandiemenella > Vandiemenella viatica. The sequence goes on from CM061919.1 coordinate 252,496,552, forward strand.
TTGCACACGTCAGCGTGACGCAACGCTGACGGGTGCAAACTGTGGCTCTGACCACGCCGCCAGTTATGGGGGATGCCCCATAAGAAGAAAGCTTCAAGCAGCCATCAGAAGCCGTCAACGCCAGCGCCAACCCAGTCACTCCCAGAAGGATCTCAGAGATGGTCATCAAGCCTCTTCAATAATCATCCGACGACCAACTCAAATGACCAACACGGGCACCAATGCCGTAATCAAGAGCCAAGACGAGCAAATCAACTCGGGAAAATCGTCGAGTTGTTAACATAACTGATTGCGGCAATGATCCTCAACTGACCACATGAAACCAGTTAGCTATATTGCAAATAAGAGTATCAAAAGGGTTTCCACACAGGCCGTAATCACTACGGTCAAAGCCGGTTTCCCCCCAACGTGTACAGTTCGAATAAAATCCATCACCATCAGTGAAATCACAGATAAAGCTACAAATCAAAGCGTGGCTGTATAACGCCGTTGAGGCAGTGATAATATATATATATATATATATATATATATATATAAATAATTAAAACAACCATGCCTCTGGACGCAACGACCTCTCCATGGCCCATGCTCTGCTGGTTGGAAATTTTCCCCACAAAGGCTGCAAATTCAACCCTCTAAATACGGCGCATTGCATTTTATTGCAATGCTCATCTCAGTACTTTTTTTTAATAACATCTATGTACATATTTACTAACAAAATACGTGTATGGTAATGGTTACAAATACTATATGTACATGACATTTAGAAATAATAATGTTTTAAAAACATCTTTGTTCATTTATTCTTCTTTAATTAAGCAGTTCCTTCTTTCTATATACGTGGATATATGAAAGCTGCTAGCTTCCTCACTACTAGCGATAACTCAGTGGTTCATGCGGCACGAACACGTACTTTGCTCTTAACCAAACCTCGATCACCATGCCTGTTATTCTAGATGCTAAGGTTATTTGCCGTCTTAGCCAAGCAAGCTACAACGGACTGTTCACATCCTGTAGCTTCAGTCGGAAGTCATGTAGTTTGAGAATGTCGCCTAACATAGACATCGGTTTAATAATTCCGTGTAGTCGTAATGACCTGGAGATAGGGTTTTAGTGGCTGCGCATTACACTTCTATCGTAGCTGCCTTAACCTAACCCCGACAATCCTGCCGGTTACAGGGGACCTACAGTTTAACGTGGAATCCGAACCTCGGAAGCGCTCTGGTGTACTTCACTTTACACAGCAAGTTGTGCCAGAGGTGAACGTCGGGTTGAGCGCCTTCGAAAATCCCCGCCGAGACAGGGACTACAACCGGGGACCTTTCGGTCTCCAGTCAGAGGTTTAACCACGGAATCACCAGACCGCACATAGGACTTCGGTGAAACCCACAGGCATGCATGACTACGAAAGACGTCATCAAGGCTGCTTGGAGTGAAATAATATTTATTCATGTAAAACACGTATATTCATAACAACAGGCTAGCAATTCTTGAATTAAAAAAAAAAAAAAAGAAGAAAGTAAATGAATGATTCTCACGAAGTATTATATGAGACACTACAATTACAACGTGCCGACTGCTATTGTAAAACACTGGCGTCAACAATGGGATATTGCTCTCTCAGCTATTATGATGAAGCAGGCATTAAATAATGTACTAAAATTTGTTTATTTTATGAAGTATAGCACTATACTTACAGTAGAAACGTTTTTATTATTTATTCGATGATAAACAAGAGTTATTCTTGTATGAGGATTTCAGTTGGAGACAAGGTGTTCTATCAATACTATTTCACAGGAATAGAAATTTTTTCTCTCTTTTAACAACTTCTATAATTCGCTTTCATCACAACTGCAAGTAGAGCTGTCGATATTTTTAAAAAATACCGTAGTTTCGATATGTTGATATTTTAAAAGTATGAAATTAGTATTCGATATATCGAAGAAAAAGTATCATATATCAACCCTATTTTTATAAAAAGATGTTACAAAAACAAATCGGGTAAAAATAGATCTTAGTGTTTTGACTACTTAGTGATAAAAGGTCGTGATACATTCTTTTGAATCAAGTACTCAATTTTTCAAAGAGAATGGTTTTTCATAGCTTTATGCATAAAAATATGAAAGAAGAGGTGTTAAGCTACCTTTGCGGTGCGGCGGTAGAGTTCTGTGACTTGGACGTAAGGAAGATGGTACAACGCAAGCAAAAATTGATCGAACTCAACGGCGATTTTATCGAAAAATAACTTTCCAAAAATGTATAATTCAAAGGTAATAAATATTTTGAATTCCGTCCAAGTTAAAATCCCAGTGGTGAAATCAATATTCATAAAAAAAATTGATCATATCTAGAGACATAGCCTGCCTTCATTTAGAAAAATGAAATGAGAATTTCTTTTGTAGATACAGTCTGCTCTCTGTGATATTGCCTGAGTCATAAAATATACAACAGGTAAGGTGAATTATTGTCAGGAGTAAAATCTACTAGGAGTAAATGTGTAAACACAAAGACTCCACTGTGGATTGCCCACATGAAAGAAAGCAAATTGCTTCTGTGGATTCTAGCTAGGTATATATCGGGCTAGTTCTTGTCTCTCGCAGTTGTTATGTCAAATGTTGGATTTAAATTCTTTGCTACAGATAATAATGTTACACCGAGATGGGAGGAGGCCAATATTGGCCTCCTACCTATCATTCGGGAGGACCGGGATTAAACTCGGTTCGGCCATCCTGTCTGAGGTTTTCCGTGGTTTCCCTCAGACACTTAGGCGAATGCTGGGATGGTTCCCTACAAGGCCACGGCCGACCTTCCATCCCCCTTCCCTCCCCGTAGTAGTAGATTGGCTGAAAAGAGTCCCCTATGACTCTCCAGCAGCCCGCCTCCCAGCCTTCTGCTGGGAGGAATGAAATCGTTAAAAAAAAAAATAATAATAATAATGTTAACCATCAAGTTTAGTTAGGGGACTATTCGTGACCGCGAGCACAGGGTGTTCATGTTTTTATTTCTTTCATTTTTATGTGTTTGTATACTGGAAAAAAATTTTTGTACTTGATTTGTAAGCTGTATTTCTGTTTGAATTCGGATTAAACAAACTGCTTTGACTAATTTTATTAAAATTTGTTATCCTAAAATTCCCTTGCAGTTATTGAATATCATCATCAGAAATTTCAAGGACAAGCGTGAAATACAGCACATAAAACTCTTTAGAAGTATCGTTTGAATAATAAGACTAGAAGCCTTAATTTATAAAATCATATAAAAATATTATCTAAAGCAAAAATTAAAACCATCTTTCAATTTACAATTGTTTTGTTATATTGAAATGTAGTTTTAGAGAATAAGCTGGATAATGGATATACGTACTAGTTATGCAGCACATATTGTACTTATAATCTTTAAGGATAGTTAATGACCGAGCTTATTGGCCTTATCAAGGCAATTTAGATGCGGTGGTAGTGATGGCAAGTGATTTAGAATGGGGTACAGGACTGTCGTTCTACCGATAGCCTTATTACGGAGGTTCCTGACGTGTGGTTTCCACGTCAGCCTCCTGTCCATAGTGACGCCTAGGTACTTTGCAGTAGGGATCCACTCAATGTTTTCTCCAAACAGGCTGAGGGGTTGGAGGTGTGGAATGGTCCTTTTGCTGATTATAAGAGGCATTGAATGTTAGCCGCCATTTGGTCGACGAAGTTGCCCTCGTAGTGGGGAGTGAGGGGAAGAACCGGCCCCACTTCTACTGGGTCTTCATTGTTTGATAGGTCGACGGCCATCGCTTCAGATGTGTCAGATGCAGCTGGCGGCGTCTTGACGTCTACGGGCATTCTTGAGCAGTGGACGGCCGTTGCTTCAGGTGTCGCGTCGGATGCAGATGGTGGCGTCTCGACGTCTTCACTATTAGGCGGTGGAAGTTTTTCTCCATGACGTTCTTATTGTTGCCACCTGTGTCGAAGCCAAATTTCTGAATCTTCTCTTAATTAGATAGGAGTACTGCTCTGAAATGAAGCCGCTCGCTAGAAGAGTTGGGAAGGCTAGTGATTCAGGCCACATAGTGATTTCTGCCGGAAGAATCTGTTTCGCTATATGGCTGCCTACAGGAGTGCACATTGATCTTTCAAATGATTAGAGGTAATCTGTTGGAACAACCCAGGTGAATTTATAGTCGTCCAGGATGACGGAGACGGTCAGCGTGCAATTCATCAGGTTGTTGTTATCAAGGCGACGTCTCCAAAACTCGATGGAAATTGTAAGAACCGAGCTTGCAGTGGGGTAATGTAAAACCTTCAGTCTTAGCTCTGACCGTGAATAACCGTGGTAAATTACAGCTTTAGCTTTCCTAATTTAATTTCGTCGCCACTTAGCTTGATAAGACCCCAAACTAAGGAAGGGTAACAGATAATAATGTTCACCAGTCTATTGCTGGTAAATATTATTTATATTTTTTTAATTTTTTTTAGCAAAGTCACAAACTGAAATGGCATCAGACACATTTTCTGAAGATAAAGTTGCAGATTCGATTAATCAATTCGAACCAGACCAAACCCCACAGTTCCAAGTTCATCTAACTAGCACATGGAAACATTTCAAAGCTCGTCACGCACTTCTACCGTTCAAATTGTTTGCTGATGACCGGCACTTAAGTTATCCCGACGCACCACATGGCATAAAATGCTGCTTCAAAACTAAATAGTTACTTTCTAACTGAAACTTGAAGACTAAGCGAGCCTACAATTACGCCAAAACGTTAGCACAGTAGTGCTTGAAATGAAACTTGCTGGCCCACTGCCGGAGGACGAGGTAAATTCTGTCCAAATATTTGTAGAAATTTCCTGGTTTCTCACGAGAACCCCCTGATAATTGATCAGATTCGTATCTCACGCTTGTAAGCTTGCATCAAATATTTGACCTTGATGGCTAAAAATGTTCCTATCGTTCTGAAATTTTGAGAGTCGCTTCATCTTCTAAAACGCGTTAATTTTTATCCATATGAAATTTTTTTTAGGTTTAATAGTCTACCCATAAAACAATCGTTTTCCTGCTATTGTCAAAATCTATCACTAACTTTTATAATTTTGCAGTTACAAACTCGAAATAACCTGTATTTAACTGCTAATATGCTGCTCTTTTATTTAATATCATTCAAGGCATGTGTACTATTTTTTAAAGGGTGAAATAAAATTCGTAAACCAAAAGAGAATCTAACTAATTGCTATTTTCTAAGTTATTTAAAATATCGACTTGAAAGTAGCTTTAAACAATTTTATGTATTTAAAAAATAATTACTGTGTAAATTTGAAGTCTCTGACTGCTTTATTCGAAATATTCTTGATTTTTGAAATATAGCTGCAGGCGAATGTTATCTGACTGATGCAACAGAATATACTATCTTAAAACTGTAAAAATTTTATTTCTAGCTTTAATTAACTTAGTAACTGATTTTAAAAATGATTTGCAGTACTGTTCAATTTAACTCGTGGTTCTGGGAACAAATTTTGTTATGCAGTCACAAAAATTTTAGGTTACAGGAAAAATGTCATCATCTGTGAAAGCTCTGACAATCCGCTTATTACGGCATGGAGAATGATAGCTAATCAATCTTTCCGATGATGTCGATAGACCGCGGGAAGGCAGCTAGATGAGTCTTCCTCTTAGGAATCTTGTAAAAGGCGAAAGTCCGTGGTGCCATTCACTGCCATTTATTCATTGACAGCATACTACGGAGTTTTTGTCCTGCGACATTTAATTCAAGAGCAGTTGAGTTGTCATAGCTTCACGTTTGGTGTATCTTTTTGGTTGGCATTTATCTTGTTTTAAACCTTGATGTTGCGGTATGTCTTCTTTATCTTGATTATTCGTACCGAGCGTGGTGGTGTAACGGCTAGCGTTCTGGCCTCGCATTCGGGAGGACGGAGGTTCGAATCCCCGTCCGGGCATCCAGATTTGGGTTTTCCATGGTTTCCCCAAATCAATCCAGGTGAATGCCGGGATGCTTCCTTCAAAAGGCCATGGCCGAATTCCTTCCCATTCCTTGCCCCCATCCTTTCCCGTCTCTAAAGACCTATTTGTTATAGGAGACGTTAAGCAGTTAAAAAAAATTGATTATTCGTGATGTTGAGAGGTGTCTTCATGAGCGTTCGACAGCTAAAATGTAGCTGCCGATGTTGGATCTTCGTTGACAGATGGTGGACGAGTTTCGTTAGGAGAACAATTAGTTTCTCGAGCTTGTCTTCCGGACAGCCGACGACTTGTTGGGCACAGGTGTGAGCGCAGTAGCAGGTGCCGAGTTTCGGTTTGTCATGGTTTTGTGCTGGACGCTCCCCCTTCTTTACCGGTTTTAAATTGTTAACTATTAAGCGTCGAATCCATGCAAAAGGCGAGAGTCTGCGACCATATAGCCCCTGGCTGAGAGTTGCAGGTTTTTTTTTGTAAAGCGAATTATTATACTATAAATGGGCGCGGCGCCTAACACACACACGTGGCACCGTCGCATGCCTTAGGTTACAGGCAGGTGGGGGGTGGAGTATTTGTCCGTGGACATTGCCTCCAACGTCGCGAAGGTGTTACAATTCTCTTAACTGTCGGTGTGTCTTCTTGTTGTTGGGTGTCATTTTGCTAGGAGACTGAGCGGTCTACTACGCCTGTCGTCGTTTTTGTTGTAGCGTCCATGCGAGTTGACCGCCGGGTTGTTGCATTGACTGTTGTTTTTGTAAATGTTTCCGCCAGCTGGCGGAATCTGTCCTTCAATTAAGGTATGCCGGCGGCCTCGTGGAGTGCATCCGTGGGGAACTGGCACGGTAGGTGGAGGGCTCCCTTTAAATCCCTCTTTTGAATAACTTGGAGATTTCTGATTAGCTTGTCACTGGCGTATATCCACACAGCACATGCATACTCCGTAATGGGGCGTATGAGCGATGTGTATATCTTGACTCCAGTGGAAGGGGCTAGCTTGCTGTCCTTATTTAGAATAGAGTAAAGACTGTGGAGCCTGGTGCTTGCTCTCCGACGGACTTCATTGATGTGGCCACCCGACGTTCAGTCTTTTGTCTAGAGTCACCCCCAGGTAACGTAACGTGATGGACCATGGGATTTCTCTACCATATAGGCGAAGTGTTGGGTCAGGATGAGTTGGTTGACGGGCCCCAAGTCGCTTGGTTAATATAATGGCTTGCGTTTTGGAAGGGTTTATGTCAATACGCCACCTCCTAGCCAAGGCCTCTGTTACTTGGAGAACTTCCAACAGTCGTCGGGTGGCTATTACTCTACACCGGCTGGAGGCGAAGTACGCAGTGTCATCGGCGTAAGTAGCGGTGTACACAGAGTATAGCACTGGCCCTAGCACAGAGCCCTGTGGGACTCCTGCCTCGATGTTCCTGGTAGAAGAGTAAGCCTTGTCCACCTTGACGCTGAAGGTCCGGCCGATGAGATAGTATTTTAGTAGCTTCCCGTATGGCCCCGGGATACCCTGTTTGTAGAGCTTGAACAGGAGCCCCGGATGCCACACGGAATCAAAGGCACGCGAGATATCAAGGAGTACCATAGCACTATAGTGCTTGAAGTTGAAAGCGTGGGTCACCACTTCCGCTACCCGCATCAGCTGCTGGGTGGTGGAGTGACCGTGTCGAAATCCTAGCTGATGATCTGGAATAACGTTGGCGTCATCGATGAATGCAGACAGGTGTTTTAGTAGCAGTGGTTCGAACACCTTACTAATGGCTGGGAGCAAACAAATAGGCCTATAATTCTGAGGTAGGTATTTGTCTTTCCCGGTCTTGTGAATTCCCACAATTATTGCGTGTTTCCACAATTGAGGGTAGTGCTGTCGTCTCAAGATGGCATTGAAGATAGCGGCGAGGTGGACAGAGGCTCTGGTGGTAGGTGCCTGAGGAGAGTGTTGCTGATCTCGTCACGCCCTTGTGCTTTGTGTGGGTGCAGTTTCGACAGATAGCTGGATACCTCCTCCTGGGTGATATCATCCATTTGATGATCATCTTCGGCGTCAAGACAGACTCTCAGGCGTGAACTGCAGTGAGATGGGTGGGGTCCACGTTTGTTTGCGAAGGCCGAAAATTCTTCACAAAGACGTCAGCCAGTGCGTTGGCCTTTTCTTCCGGGGTGACGGATAGGCCTCTTTCGCCGTGAAGTGGGGGGGGGGGGGGGCGCTGCCATCGCCAGATGAGTCTTCTTGTTTGTAGCCACAGAGACCCATCCTCCGGGTGGAGCATGGAGACTCTCGCTTCCCACTCTTGGTTCCGATATTGAATCAGGGAAGCTTTAATTTCCCTTTGCAAGCGATTTAATAGGCTTCTGGTCACCTGATTTCTCGTGAGCTTCCACTCTTTGGCAATCCTGTTTTTGTAGCGGATTGCAGCCAGTAAGTGGGGAGGAAGCTGCGGAGTGGGAGCTGGTCTTGGTATCCTGACTGGAGTGGAAGCTGCGGTTGCATCATTAACTGCTGCCTCAAAAGACTGAAGGGCGACGTCAATGTTGTCTATTTCAGGTGGGTCAGCTAGATTAGTCTGCAGGTGCTCCTGGTAACGCCTCCAGTTTGTTTTGTGGTAGTTGAAAGATGGTTTTTCTTGAGTTTGCCAGGGTCCAACCGCAACCTCAATCATAACCGGACAGTGATCTGAGGAAAGTCGATTAATAACTGAGTTTGCAACATAGCCCTGGATGCCCTTGGTGATGACTACATCTAGTACATCTGGTCTGTTGCCGTTGCTCGGGTAGTGTGTAGGCTCTTCTGGTGCCCATACGCACATATTGTATCTGTTTATGAGGCGTCTCAATGCTATACCCGCTGTGTTATTGTACCTACTATTCCAGTCGGAATGCTTAGCATTAAGATCGCCGCCAATCAGGACTTTTCGGCTGACATCTGCCAGTCGTAAAGTCGGCTACTTCTAGTTGCCTTCGAGGAGGTCTGCAGCATGAGATGATGGTTAGCTTCCCATTAGCTGTAGCCACTTCAACTCCGACGGCTTCCATCTGTTGGAGGGGTGGTAGAACTATTTCACGATGTGAAATGCTGTTCTTAATGAAAACCGCGACTCCACTGCCAGCGGTGAGTCTGTCTCAGCGATAACAACTGTAATTGGCTACTCCTGCACGCAGACTAGGTTTCAAGAAAGTTTCTGACACCAGACATATGTCAATATCTTGATCTCGAAGGAACTGTCTAAACTCAAGCAGTTGGTTGAACATGCTATTAGTATTCCAAACCCAGAAAGATAGGGAGTGAATATGTGGCTGTCTGTCCATTGTGGTTGCAATGTGGGCATTTTGGGACAGCGAGAGCGTTAGTTACGACGCTGGTCATCTTCTCCAGCTGCTCGGTAAGGTGGCACATCATCTTTAAGGCGACGACGACGCCATTAACTGCCCATTTCCTCCTTGGGCAGAGTATGGCGGAGTGTTTGTCTTGCGACATTTACTCCTAGTCTTATAGATGGGTACTTGCTTCAGGTTCGGTTTGTCTTAACATTTGGCGTAGATATTTTCAGATGGTTTGAGGGATTATTGAACAAGTGAGATAGGTCCTATGTGTGGACCTATTCCTACCAGATAATTCCCCAGATCCTTGATTAGTGGGTTGTTGGATTTACGGGCTGTAATATAAAATTTGGTAGCAAGATCCTTGAATCGTTGTTTTAAAGTTGGCAGCCCTGTGGCTTCATGAAGGGCAATTGTGGGAAATCTGCAGTCAAGATGAAGTGCTCTCTTCAAGGCTCGATTCTGAATGGTTTGAAGTCGGTCAAGATTTGTTTTGGCTGTGTATCCCCACACAGGGCAGGCATATTCAAGTACTGGTCTTACTAAGGTGCAGTAGATCCGTACTCCTAAGGGTGCGGAGAGCTTACTGTCCTTGTTTAGCACTGGGTACAACGCTTGAAGTCTCGCGCTAGCTCTTCTGTGGAGGTCGTTTATGTGGGCCCTCCAGGTCAACCTGGAGTCAAGCAGGACTCCAAGGTAGCGAACTGTGTTTGACCATGGGATTAAGTTGTTGTGTATTTTGAGTTGTGGATCCAATTGAGGTCTCTGTCGAGGTTCTATCCTTTTAGTTAGTAAGAGGGCTTGGGTCTTCGTTGGGTTGATTCCAATGCGCCACCTCCTCGCCCAGGCTTCAGTCTTCTGCAATACCTCCTGCAGACGACGGGTGACGATAGCTTTTCTGCGGCTGCGAGTGAAGTAAGCTGTATCATCTGCATATGTGGCGGTGTGAATTCCGTGAATTGGCTGTATACAGGGAGTATAGCAGAGGTCCTAGGGTCGAGCCTTGTGGTACTCCTGCCTGATTGTTACGCCTTGTGGAGTAGGCGTTGCCAATTTTGACTTTGAAGGAGCGGTTTTCCAAGTATGATTTTATCAGTTTGACAAGCTGTCCCGGGAGTCCCATTTCGTAGAGTCGGAGTAGCAATCCGGCGTGCCATACCGAGTCAAATGCCCGGGAGATATCTAGTAGCACAAGTCCACAGTATTCTTTATGGTTGAAGGCCGTCGTAGCAGTCTCGACCACCCTCATCAGTCCCTGGCGGAACCCAGATTGATGGTCTGGAAGAATACTCTGTCGCTCGATATACAGGTTTAGGCGTTTGAGGAGCAGACGCTCAAACACCTTGCTGATAGATGGTAACAGACTTATGGGCCGGTAGTTTTTAGGTAGAGAAGGGTTTTTCCCACTCTTATGGATAGCTACGACTACGGCCTGTTTCCCCCGGTTGGGAAAGTTCTTCATGTCTACAATTTTGTTGAACAGTTAATTGCCGCTGGAGGTAGGTTTCTCAAACAAATGTTACTGATTCTGTCGTGGCCTGGGGCTTTTTTTGGGTTTAAGCTGGTCACACAGGTGAAGACTTCTTCAGGGGTAAAGTGCTCGATGTTGTGTTCGTCTTCGTCATCTGCTTCAAGGAAAACCCTCAGTCGATCGTTGACTTCTTCGATTAGATCGGGGCGGCCGGGTGCTGGTTAAAAGTTTTGTTCGAAAGCTTTAGCTAGAGCGTTGGCTTTGTCTACAGGGCGATATGTGTAACCCTGATCTCCAAGTAGAGGTGGAATTCGACTTTTCTTTTTAGTAAACCATCTGGTCTGTGACCACAGCTAGCCGTCATCCGATCGCAGCATTAATAGTCTGGCCTCCCATTCACGATTTCGATGTTCAGTTAAAGACACTTTCAATTCTCTTTGGAGACGATTAAGTAATTTCCTGGTATTGGGGTTCCTAGTGATCCTCCACTCCTTTGCGACCCGATTTTTATGTCGGATCGCTGCTATCAGGTGAGGTGGGAGCTGGAATGATTTGTCGTTTTTCTTGTGCTTCAAAGTGGAGGCTGTGATGGCGTTTGAGACTGCACTTTCAAAAGCCTCCAGCGCTGTTTCAGGAATGTTGTCTGCAGGGTGGTCCGCCGATGCTTCAGTTATTAGATTCTTGTACATCCTCCAGTTGGTAAACTTATGATCAAATATGGGATTTAGAATATCATCTGGCTGCCACTGGCCTATGCTGACTTGGTATATAACTGGTAAGTGGTCTGATGATAGTTCATCCACAGTGGACGCTGAGATGAACCCGTTGAAGTTCTTAGTAATGAGAACATCAAGGATGTCAGGCCGACCGCCATTGTAAGGATAGTGCGTGGGCTCGTCTGGAGCCCATACACACATGTTATGTCGATTTATAATTCTTCTGATGACAAGTCCCACCTGGTTAGTGTTCTGACAGAGCCAGTCAGTATGTTTTGCGTTAAAGTCTCCACCTAGGAGTAGTTAGCCTCGCAGTGCTGCCAGTGCTGCCAGTGCTTCTAAGTCTGCATCCAGAGGAATTCGTCTGGGAGGTCGGTAGGCAGAAATGACGTTGAAGGTCTGATTGGTAAGGTTTAATTCTATGGCGACGGCTTCTATATTTTGCAGCGCTGGGAGAGGAGTTTCGTGGTGAGGTAGGACCCTTTTTATATAGATTGCAACGCCGCCTCCAGCTGTGAATCGGTCTGTTCTATAGCAGTCATAGTTAGCAATCGACGCACGTAGTCCTGGTTTAAGGTGGGTCTCACTGACGAGGCATAAGTCAATATTGTTCTCTGCAATGAATTGTCTAAATTCTGTGAGTTGAGGATAAAGCCCGTTTGCATTCCATATGCATATGGAGACGCAGTAGATGTGATGCCTTCTATCCATTGTTAGGTAGGTTAGCACTTGAGGTGATAGCTGAGGCTGACGTAACTGCTGCTTGGATTTCTGCAGGCAAGCGGTTCATCTTTTCGATGAGACACATTAGGGTGTTGAGGATTTTATCAATGCTGTTGTAGAGCCTGTCGAGACCAGGATATTGCATATATTCACAGGGGCCTGCATTCTGTGCGTGTTCGCCAGGGGGACGGTTGCGGCGGCGAGTGCGATTCCTGGGTGCTGCTGGGCGCAATGCCGGAGCTAATGAGTTTTCGGTTTCGACTGGAGGTGAAGGGATGGCAGCGCCTGCAGATTCCTCTGTTGGTTTAGTGATAGTATGTTGGGAGGAGTTGCTTTTTCCAGCTCCTCTGGTGGCAATTGTTGAATTTACCTCATGCAAGTTCTTTTTCTTGTCGGCTTTATCATTCTTTTTTCTCTATGCTATGTAGCAGTTGCTGTTGATTTGATGTATGTGATTTTTCTACAGCAGTTAAACTGTTGGACGTTAGTTCTTTATTCACTAGATTCTGCTGAGTTGCTTTGGTTCCTCTGAGTCGATCTCGAGCTAGCTTATAAGCTATGCAGCCTTTGTAACTGGCAACATGATTACCTCCGCAGTTACCATATTTAGCTGCATCACGATTTTTCTGTGTTGTACATTCGTTGGAGTCGTGGCCTCCTGCACATTTGACACATACAGGGTTCATTTTACAGTTTCTGGCGACATGGCCATACAATTGGCAATTGAAGCATTGAGGGGGGCCGGAAGTCGCCTTGAGTGTCTCAGTTTTGATTTTTATATGACATAGGTACTCCACCTCGAACAGTCTTCTGTTATCTGGTGTATCAGGAGCGACCACCAGAAACAGTGGCATTGCTAAATTTGTTCCAGGTCTCTTTAATTGGGCAACAGTTTGCACGTCATAACCCATGTCCAGGAGTTCACCTTTGAGGTCCTGGGTTGGAAAGGTGCGTGGTAATCCTCTCAGGACGACCTTTAGTAACTTGACTGCCCTTGAGGGGAAGGTGAAGTAGGGGATACCATTTTTAGTGAGCAAATTTGTCACGTTAATATAGTCCTCTGTAGTTGTGAAGGAAAATTTAATTTTATCACCTCCTGCAGTTTTGGCCAGAAAGGGGTCTTTGGCGACATTAGCTACCCAATCATGTAGCTTTTTGTAGCTCTCTTCGAATTGAACCACAATAGGTGGGATATTGGAGTTCCTTTTGGATGGTTGAGTTGTACATTGCAGGGGTTGGAACTGGTTTGTTAATGTTATTGGTTGGTCCTGAGCTAAATTTGCTGGTGATTTGGCAGTACGACGCGGATGGATGAAGCCTTCATCAACATTTACAGTCGTGCTGTGGTCACATTCTTGTGCTGCGAGGCGACCGTTATCTTCCGGTGCCAGTGCGGTGTCCCTTACTTCAGAGTTTGGTTCAAAAGTTTCATCCGTGTCTGAGGAGATAAGCCGACTGAACTCTGGTCAGACTTCAACATGTTAGTAAGTCTGTCTAGGTTGTGTTGCGCTTCACAGTCCGTGTCGCCTATAATTCTTTGCTGTTGTGGGGAGACGTGGTGACCAGTAGGTGAGTCGACTGATTTGATTCGTTGCCCAGGTGACGTAGGTGCAGACGGTGCAACAGTGCGATTGCTCTCATTTAATAAAATGTAGGAAGGCAAAACAGATCTACATGGCTTAATGCCACAATTTTGACTGCGAGAGAAGAAACATGTGTGGCACCACTAGCACTATTTTGCGGTGTGTTACGAGACCAACTGCAGTTGTTTAATGATGCACATTCATATGATGTACAAATATATTGGCAGAAAGATGAACCTGCCAACGACGCACTAAGACTTCGTGACAGCCGTCACGGAACTTACACGGAATGATCTGGTGAAACTTGTCCGAGACGACGCCGCTGCAAACGCAGTCACCAGACCGGGCTGTCTACAAGTGATGACCTGCGTCTATGACTCCTCCTTTAACCGCAAGAAGCAGTCCCGCAAGCTCAACGGCCGCCGGAAGCGGCAAAGGAGGGAGCAGCAGGCTGCCACCATGGACTGGCAGGAAGCGGATGTTGAGCGCCTCGAGGACGAAGCCGACTTCACACCGCAGTCTCAACACAGGAACAAGTCTCCACCACCAGCAACAACATTCCACGGAACGCCTCAACCGGCCATGCTCCCTGTCGCAGCTCTGAAGGCTGCAAAATCAGATCCAGTAGATGCGTCGGTGGACTCACAAGAAACGCCCCCATCACCATCATCATCGCCACCGCCGATCTCACCACCCCCACAAATGCCCAGAACCGGCCAATGCTTCATGCTTGGCCACCTCACGACGACTGGAAGAATGCCCAGTGCTTCACATCTAGGTGTACTACACTGGTAACTTGCCTTAGTTGACCACATGCGACTACAAACCGAATACTTTGAGGGTATCAAACTGAGTATGTCCTACACAACATACCAGTGGGCTGTCATGACATACCTGGAGAATCACGACGTCCGCTTCGGAATGCCGTCACTAGGTCACTAACGCCAACAGATGATATGTAGACTTCCCGCCAGTACAGCCACGAGGGGCATCGCCGACGCGCTCACAGCCAGCGGGTACAGCATTGACGATGTACAACAGATGACTCGACCAGGCGGAGAGGAACCACTACCATTCTTCGCCTTCAGGCCTAACGCGACAACCAAACCAGCGGTAGTCAAACTCAAACAACTGCTGGGGCACGAGGTACGAGTTGAGCCCAAGAAGAGTCCCGCACCTGAGCTACAGCAATGCTATAGCTGTAACAACTACGGGCACAAAGCTACGTGCAGTGTGGAGGCGAGCATCGAACCGCGGAATGAACGCACCCTTGGCACTCGCCGACCAGCTGCAACTGCGGGGCTGACGACCCCACCTGTGCAGCCAAGTGTCCAGCCCGTCTGCGACTGCGGAAGGGTGCTCAGGAGATGATCGCGGCAGCACCGGTAGAGCAGTAGCGGAGCGGCCACCACCAGCCAAGGTTGCGGAAGCAGCCCTCAACGGCCGAGGCAACATACTGGCAAACACCGGACGCAACATGAAGCCAGCCAATAAGACCGCAGGGTGGCGGGGACGCGGACACCCCTCCCCCTCCACCATGATTGCTGTGCTGGGCGAATTCATGCGCGCTCTCCTGTCGCTGCCTGACAAAATCACCGCTGTTATATAGACAGCAATATCAAGTAAGATGACAGAAAACACGCCGTAATACCAATCCATACCAGTCTCGTAAACTTGACAGCCATGGCTCTCAAGCCATAGCAATCCCCTAGAGCTAAGGGAGAGACAGGGCCGGCGTTAGGGGGAGGGGGGGGGGTGTTCAGCGGGTCAAATGTACCCGGGCACGCCGGCTGACGGGGGGCCCCCGATCACCGGCTGCATGGACCCCAAGTCGGAACCAACAAAACAATCCACCCATTGTCTCCGGACCAGTTTGTGGCCCTGGGAAGAGACATACACCTGTTATCTGTAAAGCTGTAACAATCATGATTGGATGGACTTCCTCACTCTCAGTTGGCTGATCTACAGTCGCAATGTATCACAGAATCCTCTTCGAAGTATAACACCTGACAAAGCCAGCGAACGTAAGTTTTCAAACGTTAGTGGAAGTAGTGCAGATCAACATTACTACATGTATGAAAAACATGTTTAAATTCTCTTATTCCGATTTCGTAATCAACTTAGTATAACTTTGACTTATAACCTGCGACTACAATGTACTGGCGCCATAGTTCTTTATCTAAAGTTGATACAGCTTCCTTTTCCCGTCAGCCCAGCCTCACTGAAATTGATGGGAACTTTCATGACATGTGTGGAAGGAAGCAAAATACGTTAATGTGTTTAAATAGCATAATCGAAATAGAATCTTTCGTTAGTAAAATCGTATCAATAATAATAATAATAATGATAATAATTAAAATTAAAAATGTATTAAGTACCTCTTCATTTTTATAATGGTGAAGTGATTAATAAAAAAACTGGCACATGTGTACTATATCTACAGCACTCGACATATATCATGCTATTTAACCATAGTTCAGGCTAAACAAGAAAGTACTAACTCACTCAAACACATCCATTTCACGAACGTATGTTTATTAACATAAATCTGCCCTTTTAGCCTCCAAATTCACCGTAAGCTATTTGTTTATTATGTTTTTAGTTCCCAGTAAAGGAGAAGTCATCTTCATCAGCAGCAATTTAATGATGGAATGACATGGCCCCTTGAGCAGTCCATTCAGGTTGCAACTTGCGTGACCTAGTGTAGGAGTGTTTGGTGGCTCATTAGTGCCCTCATCGCGCATCATATCAAGGAGAAGGAAATGACTGTGACAGTTCTATGTCACCTTAGCATACATTTTGAGAAAAAGAAAGTGATTATCAAAACATTGTTTGAAGGAAGTACAACGAAATAAATAGTGTAGATAATAAACACTACTTAAGAACGGATAACACCAGTTTCAAGTTTTTGTTAGAAAAAGTTGGCAAAATTATCTCAAAAAGCAGTTTCCTCTTGCGTAAATCTTTCTAATCGATCGTGGTGGGTGAGCGGTAACGCTCTGGCCTCTCATTCGGGACGACGCGGGTTCGAATCCCCGACCGGGCATCCAGATTTGAGTTTTCCGTGATTTCCCTAAAATCACTCCAGTTAAATGACGGGAAGCTTCCTGAAGGCCTTGGCCGAATTCCTTCCCGTTTCCCTAGTCCTTCCCCGCCTCTAATGACCTCGTCGTCGATAAGGCGAAAAGTCTCTCTCTCTCTCTCTCTCAAAAAAAAAAAAAAAAAAAAAAAAAAAAAAAAAAAAAAAAAAAACACACATGGAAGCTTATTCTAGTCACAGGGAGAGCATATGACTACCTGAAATTCATTTGTTGTCTGCTCTCTGGGAAAATGATACCTGTCACGTAAAAATAATTTTTAAAGTTTTTCTTGTTGAATATTTGCAGGTAAATGAATAATGACTCAATAATGTTTGAAATGGCGAGGTGTAAAAAACTATGATGGCAGGAACCCTGATAGTCTAGCTTCTTCTTTTTTCTAATTGAAATGAAAGAATTATAAAATAAAACAACAAATAAGAAAATTGATAAAAGGGAAAATTTCTACCGTTATGTAGTGCTTCTGAAATACACATAGGCTAGACGTTCTTGAGGCGTAGTTGTCGGTTCATTTTTTTGCGTTGCTGGGGAGACAGATAGAGAGAAAGAGAGAGAAAACACAGAAAATGCAAATTCGTTTTACTGTCTGTTTGACGATTCGCCCACTCTCAATCCAACGCCGTAGACCATAGCACTGGAGGGACTGGTGTAATATGGTCTACGAGTCCAACAGCCAGTAATTCTTACATGTAGTCCTCCAATTAAATTCATGAGATAACGAGAGATCTGCACTGGTAAACAAAATCATGGTAGATCCTGCATGTTAAACTGTGGATGTACCACTTTACAGTAATGAGACCTGATAAAAAATATAACTGAACAATCTTTTAATCGTAGATTGGACGTAGGTGTTAAACTTGCAGCTAGGAACTGGGTTATAAAACTTTGGTCCGTCCGTTACTTGAATATGGTGGTGTAATATGGGGCCCACATTTTGCGTATCAAATACAAAACTTGGAGGTGTGTAAACAAGGGCTGCTAGATTTGATTCTGGAAATTATCGCAGAATGCAGTCAGTAACAGATATGATAAAAGAACTGGAATGGGATTCCTTGGAAGACAGGAGGAGGAAGAAGAAAGTCATGGGAATATACAATGCGTATATTGGTGATGAGGCATGGAAAGATATAGGTGTAAGAATTAAAAATAAAGCTTGGAAGGGAAAAGATGACTATGAACATAAGCTGACACTCGATTCCAGGCACAAGGGTGTGGGAAGATTTTCTTTCCTTGATAAGGGGGTCAAGGATTGGAATAAATTACCAAAAGAATCGATGAATAATTTACCAAAACGATGAAACAATTTCATGTTGAAATTTGTAGAGGGCAAACGTAGGTGGGTACAGGAAAGTGGGGAAATAGGTACCACAGTTAAATTAAATAAAATTTCAATGGCCCAGCGTACGTCTATTTCGTGTTGGACGGTTGTTCTTCCTCTTGGTCTAAACCGTGATAATCTGTAAATATGATACGTAAAATATTATGTGTGAAATGTTAAATATAAAAAACGATATGTAATAAGGGCCGGTGAAATTGTCTCTCGACCGCAAACCAATGATAATAATGATATAAGCTCTCTTGTAATCAACTCGTACACCGTTTTCGTAAATGTTACCGATCTAAGGTCACGTGAATGTGGCTGCCTTTTGCAAAAGGTCTTTGACTTTTGGTACCTCGATTTGGTTGCTCTTCTTTTTATTTTTCACCGAAAACTCGATGCTCTTTGGGCTGTTCTATGTTCCTCTTGTGTAAATCCATCTAATTTCTACAGCTCATAAGCGTGTTTCATCACGGGAAGAATACTCTGAACACATATTTCTTATTAGAAACTTTGTTTTGGCCATGTTGCACAGTTGTATGCTTAAATTTTTTTGAATTAAACAACTCTTTTTATTAATGTCCTTTCACCAGATACGCCCTTTGTTGAGTTGGTCATCATCAGTGGCTATAAATATACAGAGGTTGGACAAAATAATATGAACACCATGCGATAGAGTACAGGTTGTTGCATGTTGGCATGTGTGGATACTGCGATGCGCATGTACGGCATAGTTGACGTGGCAGGTCTTGTAGGTTATGTGTCAGTGTATTTTACGCTTTGTTCTGTGATGGTTATAACGAGTGATCGGTGAAATGTGTGATCTCTCAGACTTCGAAAGAGGGCGAATTGTTGGAGCTCGGATAGTGGGAGTGTCTGTGACAAAAACAACTGAAATGTTTAACGTCTCACGAGCGACAGTATCCACGGAAATGATAGCATACACAAAACATGGTAAAACATCGTCGGCGAAGAGGATTAGTGGAAGAAAACCAAACTTAGCCGACAGAGACCGACGAACATTAAAAAGGATTGTGGCCAGACAACACAAAACTACCGCAGCAAAGGTGACAGCAGAACTCAACAAACACCTGAGTAATACTGTTTCGACAAAAACATTACGGCGGGTGCTCCACAAAGCTAACATTCATGGAAGGGCTGCAGTTACAAAACCCCTTATAACCGTTACCAACGCTAAGCTGCGAAACAAGTGGTGCCACGATCATAAAAACTGGACATTTGACGATTGGAAGAATGAGGTATGGTCCGATGAATCATCATTCACATTGTTTCTTACTAACGGCCGGGTTTATGTATGGAGAACACAAAAAGAAGCCTACGATCCAGACTGCCTGCGTCCTACAGTCAAGCTTGGGGGAGTTTCCGTTATGATTTTGGTGGCTATATCGTGGTATTCAGCTGGTCCTCTCATTCACATCACTGGCCGGATGACTGCGAATGAATGTCTAGACATTTTCAGTGATGAAGTTCTTTGAATACTGCTGCCAAACACTGCCATCTTCCAAGATGATAATGCGCCCATACACAAAGCCAAAAAGGTTCTGTCCTGGTTCGAGGGGCATCAGAATATCATCAAACATCTTCCATGGCCAGCAAAATCGCAAGACGTCAATATAATTGATCAGTTGTGGGGAGTTTTGGAGCATAGAATAAGGAACAGGTTTCCATCTCCAACATCATTGAATCAATTGGCGAACATTTTGTTAGAAGAACTTGGTACCGTTGGAAACTATTCAGACATTCTACAAATTTATTCCGCGAATAATTGCAACTGTTCTACAAGCAAAAGGTGACCCAACACCATATTAATAAATCAATAGTATGTAAATGTCAGATGTTCGTATTATTTTGTTCAACCCCTGTACATAGTCTTCTAATTATATCTCAACACGTGATTAAATATTATATATATTCGTACTACAATGTTGTAATGTCTGTATACTTCCCTCCACTTTTGATGACCAGTAATACTAGTTTGTATACGAAACCTATAGTCTCATACTAATTTGGTTTCTGCTCACACTGGTTGTTTTACAAAACAATTGTCTGGCCCATGTTTTGCAAGATTTGCTTTTATTTCTTCTTCTAGGGACGTTAACACATCCATACTTCAGTTCCCACTCGTTCTCAGTTCTCGTATGTAATATGCGAAACTTTTCTGAATTTTTTCATTTATTCTGTCCATATTTCTATCCTGGTTCTTGTGATTTTTAATTTTTTTATTCATCCTTAACTCTTTAACCTTATAATTATTGCATCCCATACTAATAACGAATAATAATTTTTCTCCTTGTTGCTTCACACATTTATAAACAGATTTGTAACAACCCATACCGTATTAATCGTTTCCTCTTTCATTATATGTTATCTGAAGCAGAATCTAGGACCAAGGATTTAAAACTGATGCTAAACATTTTTAATAAACCTCGAAACAATTTTCCTTTTTGCCGGGGAAAACGGTAAATGGTAGTTGGAAACGGACGGACAACATTTGTGTGTTGAGTTGTAAGCAATATGGTATAAACCCTGTTACTGACTCATCAACATAGTTGCTCTTTATTAAATACTGACTTAGATAACTATACCAACAAAACGTAGTCTATTTGTTTACCTTTACGGTTGCGTATCCGGTGGCTCTCTGTCCGCCTATTCCGCCTATCACAGGCCTCTAGCTAGCAGAGTGAAATTAACTTTGCAAAAGACACAATTGGAGAAATTGATAAAACATTTTCTGTCCACGGTAACAAGTGGCAAGGTGGTAGCACCGTGGTACAAAGAGTCAAACAGATGCAGTGTAAGTGATAATTAATATAATTAGGAACGGTAATATGTAATCTATATATATAAAGATGAATGTATGTATGTATGTTTGTTTGTATGTTTGTTTGTTTGTTTGTTCTTCATACAAATCCACAGTTTTCAGCCGATCTAAATGAAACTTTGCACACTTATCCTTTGAAACAAGGATAAAAATACTGTCTACATTTGGTTGAAAAATTATCTGTATAAATAATACATGTTGTCTCATAATTTCGAAACACTACTGAACTGCAATAGACAGACGCGTTGGATATGGACGTGTCTGTACTGTTTTTCCGTGTAGCGGTCAGGCAGGCTCAGTGGTTACAGCGCTTGCTTAAAAATGTTTGGGTCGTGGTCTCCGGTTTAAATCTCCATGGAGACTAAGTTTTTTTTAAAAAAAAAAAAATTATCGTAAGAGCACGTCTGGGCCGTAGGTTATTCGGATTGAATGTTAAACTGTAGATATCACAAAGTTAGGGGTGCAATGCGAGGCAAATCGTAGGTAGTCTTGCAATGATGTAGGTGTACACCTTTTTACGTTATAATGATCCCTCAGGGGTTGTTCGCAGTCAGTGTGTGTGTGTGTGAACCGCAGTAATAATACTATAAATACGGAAGTAAGTCTCTGTCTTTTTGTTACGTTTTGACGACTAAATGGCTATATCGATATTGATGGAATTTGAAAAGAAAATCTGTATGAAGGGCACAGGACATTTTTTCCAGTAGGATTAACAGCTGTAGTCACGAAATTTTGAGACTTTATCGAATGGTGACAGAAATATGTTGGAAATTGATTCTCTTCAAGAGACAGGTTCGACGGTAGAATGATATAGTGATAGCTTTCCTGTCATATTATGCTGACTCGGTGCTGTTTGGGACCAATCCTTCGTTACCAACCACTTTCTATATTCAATTCTGGCAAAGAAATTCTTAATCCACGCGTACGAAGTCGCGGGTATCAGCAAGTATTAAATAAACAATAAGATATTAATTAAGAATATTAAGTTTTCCATAGTGGAAGTGAGCCATTAGTAATATTTTCTCATGTATTTACGGACGCTGCTGATGGCGGTCCTTAAGAGTCAGCAAGTCACGCTTAAAGGTCAGTCACCCTGTCCCCGCCACCAGGTGGAGCGAAAAGCAGAGTGCTACTGCACCAACCCATGGGCAAGGGTATTTTTTTTTCTTTTTTCACGCTGGCTCAGTCGTCTAAATCTATTTCCGCTAGCTTTGTTAGCATAAATCTAGGCATTACATTTTATAACAAGCTTAATTGGGCAGGGCACATTGGACAGGTAGAAGTAAAAGTTTTCAAAATCCTGCACTTGTTGGCGAGAGTGATGAGGGGATGTACGAGAGAAGTAAAGGAATTTTGATCACAAAAATTTAGTCAGATCATTGTTTGAATATGGTGGTGTAGTATGGGACCAACGTTTTGCTTATCAAACACAAGAATTGGAGAGGGTGCAAAAAAAGGGGGTTGCCAGATTTGTTTCTGGATATTACCGCAGAATGCGGTCAGTAAACAGATGTGGTAAAACAGCTGGAATGGGATTCACTGGAAGACAGGAGGAGGGTGAAGAGGGTCATGGGAGTGTACAAGGCGTATATTGGTGATAAGGCGTGAAAAGATATTGGTGTAAGAATTAAAAGTAAAGCACGGAAAGGAAAAGATGACCATGACCACAAGCTGGCAATCGGTTTCAGGCACAAGAGTGTGGGAAGATTTTCTTTCGTCAGTAAGGGGGTCAGTGATTGGAATAAGTTACCAAGAGAACCGACGAATAATTTACCAAAAACTTTGAAACAATTTCATGTTGAAATTCGTAGAGGGCAAAAGTAGGTGGGTATAGGAGAGGGGGGAAATGGGTATCGCAATTAAAATAAATTTCAATGGCCCTGCGTATGTCTTTTTCGTGTCGGCCGGTTGTTCTTCTTCTTGGTCTAAACCGACGATAATGTATAAAATGCTTTATTTAAAATATGATACGTAAAATATATGTGTCAAATGTTATATATAAAAAGTGATATGTAAATAAGAGCTGGTGAAATGGTCTATCAACCGGTAAATAATAATAGTAATAAAAGATCTGTTCTAATCAACTTGTACACTGTTTTCATAACTCCTACCGATAAGAGGACACTTGAGTGTGGTTGCCTTTGGAAAAGGTCGTAAGGTCTTTGTCTTTAGGAACCTGAATTTGGTTTTTTTTTTTTAAGTGTAACGCGGCACTGGAAACTCGTTGCTCTTTGGGCTGTTCTATGTTGCTCTTGTGTAAATGCATTCAATGCCCACAGCTCATAACTATAAGTCATCATGGGAAGAATTCTTTGAGCGTAAAGGTCTTAGTTTGGTTTGTAGACATATTTCGTATGAGGAGCTTAAAACGTTTCTCAGGAGTTTTATTGCCCAACATAAACTGACGGAAATATCTGGTGTTACATCCCTCTGATATTTACAAATGGCCAAGATGATGTTCGCAACGGCATTTTCTAAAGAAATTTTGTTCATTAGCTACAATAATCCATTTGTTACACACAAATTTCTTTGTTTCTCAAAAGTATTATACGATGTAATTTTCACAGGTGTTGTATAAACACAACGTTCCGATAGCTGGCTTTGCTGTCTTCATCAGATGTCGTATAGCTTCATTAAATCACATCAGTATGCCGGGAGAGTATGCACTCAGACCACTTGATTTACAATTGAACTTTAGATCCGTAACCGAGTTTAGAAAAAAAAAACACACACACACGAACATTGTTTACCGATCTGCTCTCATATAGTGAATCAGCATGAGGATTAATCTTTCCAAAACAAAAAATGTTAGGTGTAAGAGTGGTGTGACAGCGTGGAATGTAGTCTACTAATAAATAATAACTCTGTAGAAAATATCAGTGTGTACAGCGATTATTACCACGGAACACACTTACAAGCCACCCTTTAATGATTGTTTGCTGTATGGACACTTGTTTCATGTACTTAAAAAATAATGTTCTAACTAATACGCTAATTTTCTCTTTTACGACAGACTCCCTTCGGAAAACTACTGAAACGGAATCAATTTTTGGTTTCTATTTTTTTAAAATGAAGCACATGAAAGAACGGTTCATTGGCCGCCAGCGGAATCCGAGGTTAAATTCCGATTAGGTAGACTATTCGAACACTCGAGCCGAGCCTACTCAAATGAAGGATATATAATCTAAATCTCAGAACACTTTAGATCGTTGTTGCGAATAGATATGTTATTTGATCTCTGATATGCACAACTATCAGTGGAAACCTCGTCCCTCCCTCCCCATCCAACGGTTTCTTCAATCTGAAGACGAACAGTTCGGAAAAGCGATTTGGCAAAAAAAAAAATTGATTCCGCTGGAATAAATGCATGCGTACAGGAGGCATTATCACGAGTGAGTGTGGGATGTAAAGCTCTAGTGGTCAAATGTAGAGAAATAAACAGTGTGGCCATATCGTCATTACTAAATATAAAATAATTTTTTTTTTTATGCGAATGCAGCCTGCGTCATCGGTTAGGTTTGATTATACTTTAGGTAGTTTAGACGGTTGGTACGTACTTCTCGCAGTTGTTTTGCTACAAACGCGCATTAAATAAATCACTACAGTTTGTATGTTTATTGATTGAAAATTTTTGGTAAAAGTTCATTTAACACAGTCCTCGTTCATTCGAAAAGTAAGTTATTGATGAAGAGTAACGCTAGTTTGTAAACAAAGCCTCTAGTCTCATACAACTCTAGTCTCTGGTCACATCGGTAATTTTACAAACCAAATTTCTGGCCCGTGTTTCGCAATATTTGCTTTTATTTTTTATTTTTTTCTAGGGAGATTAAGACATCCGTACTTCATGTCACACTCAATCTCAGTTGTATGTTATATTTTATTTATTTATTTGCAAGTAGCCTACGGAGATGCATTACAATTTATACATTACATAAAAAGGGAGAAAAAAAAGGTGTTAATTTCATTGAACCCTTTGCAAGAAAATGTTACAATCTTTCTCCTCTAGCCATTTATCAAACTTTTCTCTAAAACTTGCAACAGTTCTGGTCCTTTTTATTTCATTTGGTAATTACTTATATATTTTTAAATCCTTTGTGCAACACTGATTTTTTGTGTTTTACTACTTCCATTATAAGGTCTAATGGAAATGATTTGCTTGTCTTGTCTTATAATTATGTGCATCATTATTCTTTTGAACTAATCTAGACACATTTCTTGGTAATAATCCACTTTCCAACCTATATACAAAATATGCGATCCTTTTCTGAATTTTTTCATTTATTCTTCCATTATTTTCATACTGGTTCTCCCGATTTTTAATTTTTTTTTATCTACCCTTTGACTCTTTAACCTTATAATTATTGCATCCCATACTAGTAAAGAATAATAATTTTTCACCTTGTAGCTTCACACATTTTAAAGCATTTTTGTGGTAACTCATACCATATCAATCGTTCTCTATTTCTTTTTCCTAATTAAATATCTGAAACAGAATCTAGGACCTAGGTATTAAAATTTATGTTAGGTTTTGTTCATCTAAAGTACGATAGGCTGCACCGTGCTTTCGATGCGACGTAAAAATGTAGGTCTCCTTTACAACGGCATTGCTAAGTTAGGTTGGGATAGCCATGATAAAAGGCGCGAAACTCTCGTGTCTTAGCAGCCAAAACTTCAATGCCATACGCACATACTTTTCATGCACTATCTTCATGTATTCGGCTATTGTGAAAGTAGTGCAAATAAATATAATTATCACAACTACAAACGTTCCCTTATTATATTTTCATTCCAAAGCGACTGTGGCTTACATGTTGTGACTGAGGCGTTCTGTACCATGATACCTTATCCAAAATTGATACACTTTCCCTTCTCCATCTTCCCTCTTCATCATGTGAACAATGTGTACAATCTATTAGATAGATGGTGTCAGTAATTTTTATCTATTTATTCTGCTTTCATCAGTCTTTTGACTGGTTTGATGCAATCCTCCATCACTTCCTATCTTGTGCTAACCTCTTCATCTCTACATACCCCTTACAACCTTAATTATCTGCTTCATATATTCTAATCTCTGTCTTCATCTACAGTTATTACCTTCTACTATACCCTCCACTAACAAATTGACCAATCCAGAATATCTCAAAGAAAGACCTATCAGCCTGTGTCTTCTTTCCGTAAGCTTCTTCCACAAACTTCTTCCCTCACCCATCATTTCCAAAACTCGTCCATTTCGTACTTTGTCTGTCCACTTAATTTTCAGGATTCTTATGTAGCACCACATTTCAAATGCTTCAATTTTCTTTCCTTCTAGTATTCCTAAAGTCCATGCTCCACTATCATAAAGTGTTGTGATCCACACATAGAGTTTAAAAAATTTCTTTCATTATTTATCTGTACATTCAGATAATTCGTTCACTAGACACTATAAAGAACCACCAATTCATGATATTTGAATAATATTATCCAATTAGAAAATTTCTAAGAACACAGATCCTATATACCACGTACATAGTACAAATTAATATACTACTAGCTAGTTATGCTGAAGCCGATACCGCTCCCTAACTGCATCTTACACAGAATTTGCTAGCTTGTCCAGTTCTTCGCAGTATTTCCGAGGTAGTTTTTCCCATGAACTTCACCCTATACTGTTTGAGTCGATGATCTGCTAATGCACTATCAAACAGTATATGGACAGTTGTTGCTCGAGATCCGCATGTTAATAGATCACTCTCTTTAATATTGATCCTGTACAGATCTGTCTGATACAGTCCATGGCCAGTGGGGTAATGTACCAATCCTCGCGATGGTTTGAAATCATTCATAAATTGGAATGGACAATAACTATACATTTAACTAAAGTAAGGTAATTGTTTACGTTGACCGCTGAGTGGCAGAGTCTCTAATTGCCGAGAATTCCGTCTCTTTCACCGCTGGAACTAAATTTTTAAACTCGATATAAAACATACAGCAACCAAATGAAAGCCCGCTGAAATCGCTGGCTGCACAGAAATTTGAGCCCCTGATTCTAAATTGTCAGAGTAAGCAGCTTAACAGTACCTTGCACTTTCTTAGTGGTCAAGGGATCTGCAGTTTATTATTTGATTCTTCCTCGGATAGTGGATCAAATAAAAAAGGATTGAATTTCAACCATTTGAAAGTTGGAGGGGGTACGTCCGAGAACAGCTACATTTGTTTACGGAAATTACTGCAAATGCGATCAGTAACTGATACCCTAAAGGAGCTGAGTTAGGAGTCACTGGATTCTTTTTTTTTTTTTTTTTTTGCTTATTGCTTAACACTACATCGACGTCCAGATCATTAGAGTCGGGAAAGGACAGGCCGGCAATGAACGGTAAGGAATTCAGCATTGACCTTATGAAGGAAGTATCACAGCATTAACCTGGAGTGATCTGGGAAACCATGGAAATCCCCTATCTGGATGGCCGGATGGGTATTCAAAGCAATGTCCTATGGAACTCGAGGCCAGAACGTTAACCACTCAACCCACCACGTTCGGTAGTCATTGGAAGACAGGAGACCAGTGGAAAGGGTATTTGGTTTGTTCAAGGCTTGTAATCGAGATAATGCATGGATGGGTACTAGTAAAAGGATTAGGAGTTCTAAATGGAGGTGAAGAGATTACGATAAGCTGCAGTTGAATTCAGGCGGAAGGGAGTGGAAACTTTTCTTCTGTAGATAAAAGAGTGAGTGACTGGAATAAATTAACAAAGGAAATAATGGAAACTTTCGTAAAAAGGTAGGAGGAAAGGGAAGGAGTTTAAAGTTTCTAATCGTAAAGGGTGGCAGTAGATAGGTAAAAAGAAAAAGGAAGAAAGAAATCAAAACATAAGAAGGTGGGAGTGTGGGGACATTACCACTGGAGCGTGGGTGCTCTATTGCACCTGAAATTAAATTATATGAAATGAAACTATACCAGATTAAATGTTTCGCTGCCACCACTGATTCGCTGGAAGAGTTGTTTGGCGTAATAACTAATTAATATCGAAACAAGTTCGAATTTAATTCACAAAAATTAAGTAATGAGGTAGGAAATTTACCGATGTACACCCTTCAACTCTGTAACTGTGTAATATTTAACTGAAATCGTTAATAATTAGTATAAATATAAAGCGTTACAACAACAGTGAAAGGAAGTAGAGCATGTTTTGTTTTTTGTTTTAAATTTTAAGACTCTTTGACGTTATAGTCATCAGGTCCGGGACAGGATGAGAGGCAAGGAACAGGTCTGGAAGGAACCAGGATATGTTATTTGGAAGGAACCAACACGGCATTCGTCTAAGCTGATATCGGGGAACCATGGAAAACGAAACTTGAATAGCTGGACGGGGATTCGAACGTACATCCTCCCGAATGCCAGGCCCGAGCGTTACTACTGGATAATGTATCACTGACCCAGATACACCTGAAGTAAATACGTTCCCCCTTAACCACCCTCCTGCCCCAGTGGTGCCGTAATGTAATTCCTTAATTATCCGGGTAATTGAGAGTTGCGGGGACCTAACAACAGGCATTCCGGCCTTATTTCACGCACATGGAGCACGGTTCCGAGGAGTGGCTAGCGGCTCTTAAAGTTGCCCTCATACAACAGAGGAAGAACCGTTTATTCACAAACTGTGTCCACTGCAATTGTAACACAAGAACAAGGCATTTGTATCAAAACCTCAATAATTTCGCACTGGGTGTAATTTGTGAGAAATAAAATCTCTATATAGAAATAAAATCTCTATATAAAACTAACATATTAATATCAACGACATCTGCTACATTTCTGCGGCACTTAAAGGCTTTGAGACAATATTTTAGAACAGAAAAATTTACAAAATTTTCTCTCTAACTTACAATGGGAATCGCTTGATCTTGTAAGTCCCAATTGAAATAAGAATTAGTAATAAGCCAAACATCGTTTGCGTCATAATCTACATCATGAAACATTCCTTTCCATCTAGGCCGCATTCAGGAGAACGCTGGTTCGAATTCCCGTCCTGCTATCCAGATTTCGGTTTTCCTTAGTTTCCCGAAATCACTCCAAGTGAATACCAGGATGGTTCCTCCAATTAGAACATGGCCAAAGTCCTTCTCGTTCCCTATCTGTTTCGGCCTATAATGACTTCTACGTTGAGGATGTGTGAAGCAATAAGAAAAAAAAATCCCGGTTTTATCCACTACTCCTTCACACTTCTCCCAGTATCCATCGACTCGTCAGTAGTAACGCCTTTCATAGGCACAAAAAGAAATACATACACAGACAGTAGTCTTCGAATCACATCCAAGTTGGATACTTCAGCATGACTAATAGTTTGTGACTAGTTTAAGGTAAAAAAAAAAAAGTAACCTGCTGCTTGGATAGTGAAAATTAAGTGGACAGATAGAGTACGAAATGAAAGAGTTTTGGAAATGATGGGCGAGGAAAGAAGATTGTGGAAGAATCTCACAGAAAGAAGAGACAGGCTGGTAGGTCATATTTTGAGACACGCATGATTGGTTAATTAATTAGTGAAGGGAACAGTTGAAGGTAAGAACTGCAGAGGAAGACGGAGATTAGAATATATGAAGCAGATAATTGAAGAGGTAGGTTGTAAGCGCAATATTGCTAAGAAGAGGTTAGTGCAAGGTAAGAAGGGGTGGAGCATTGCATCAAACCAGTAGAAAGACTGATGACAGCAAAAAAAAAAGTTTGGTTTTTTTTACAAAGCTTTCCCCATAACTAAAGGCGAAAATTATTTTCAGAAATATTTTAATTAAATATTGCATGATGTATGAAATAAACAACAAAGAAAAATAAATTTTAAAAAGATAGGTTATACGTAGTATTGAAAATAGACATTAACAAATAAGGATAAATTACTAAGAACTCGACTGACGAAGGAAAGTTTTACGTTAATAAAATTGAAGTGTCAAAGGAAATACAGGCAATAAAGAGAGAGAGAGAACAGTCTGGGAGAAAAGAATCACCTCTGGCTGATTCAGTATTTTGAGTGAATAACTACAGCAAATCCACTGTCGTCAAACAAAGAAACACTTTATCTCTTTGTAGCAATAACATGTTATCCGGTTTATTTTCTCAATAATGAAAATTTCAATTTACTTCTTTATTTAGCGGTCTCAAAAAAAGGCTGTAGCTGCGAGGCCAATCACTAATCGACTTGACGCCTGGTAATTTCGATTAAACGGATGGATTAGCGACATATCTTTGGAACAGGTATCCTGATAAAAGTTGCGCCGGTCAATAGACAGACATCATTAATTACTTCCGTGTCACAATGGAACCACAGCACAGATCTCTGAATGACGCATTTCTATCGCCGAAGAGATCAAAATAGTCTCCTGAAGGTCAACCGGTCTTCACACCCTGCTGCAAATTAGAAACCAAATCAGCTGAGAACACTAACTCCGCAAGATGTCCGTCAATATAGCTCTTAGTACGTATACCTAGGGTATGTCAATCAGCGTAAAACGCTATGCAAGTGCCAACAGCAATCTTAATAAATTAAATTCAACATTTTGGTAGGAATTACATTTCATCCATAAGATACAAAAGGACGCTTTCTAACAAAAAAAGTTTCATAAATTGCGTTATTATGTTATGATGTAGCTGACTTCTGTTCTATTTATTTATGTTAAAAATTCCAGCGGGAAATTTTGTAACGTGATAGAAAAATTATTTTTGGCAACTCAAGTAGGGTATTCAAATTCACCCTACTGGTTAGATTTATAACCTATTTTGCAAAATGTTGACGAACAACGTCCGCATCAAATACTACCTGAAAGTATCGTTCACTTACGACGGAGCCATATATTTCGTATAATCACATTACTTATACCTTTGCAGGTCAGCTGAGAATTAATGTTACCACTGTAGAAAATGAAAGGAAAATTTTTAAAACCAATGAAACACGACACAAAATCAAATCAGGCAATAGAACATAATATATAAAACTACCAAATTCCGTCAAGTTACCCGAAGAGTTAATTTTGTTACAGATATACAGCTCTGTCATTGTTCTGTGCAGTACTTCTTTATCATAATCTTCCTATCACGTACCTCTGTGTCCCCGTATATAATTCTTCTTTGGTGAATCAGAAAATAGTCTTCAGTTTCCGTCGAAAACAATCACTCGTGGTATGTTGAACCAACTGCTCAGAATTATACCTATGATCTGAAAATCGGTTTTATAATATTGTGTATGAGATATACCCATAATTCCCATTTTGTACATAACTTCCAAATGCCCAAATTTGTATGCGATGTTAAATTGTAAACCCAAATCCAAATAATCAAACGGGATTATAAATAGTGTAACTAAATTATTTTCACAATTTTTTTTTCACTCCGAAGTACATATTGCTATTTCAGTCCCCTTACGCTCCAAAAGTTAGCGATGGTAAAAATCTTCAACACTGTGAGAGTACCTTGTTTGTTTCATCTAAAACTGAGCTGCATTTTGTTGACTTTTAATCATGGCAAAATTTCGACGAATTCGACCTAAAAGATTCTAAGATGCTTCCTCTTAAACGTTGCTGAAATTAAAAATCGACAGTACACAGTTCAAAGCAGGAAAAAAAGAAGAAGGTGTGAAATTCAACTGCTGAAAAGATTAAAAGTTGCTTTATGAAAGTAGTTAAGAAGCAGTAAGTATTTAATCCATATCGCTAGGAATCTCTTTTTTGTTTTTACTCTTCTTGGGGAAATGCATTATTCCCACCTGTTTGTGAAACGTATAACTTATGTTCCGTGTGTTTGATAAGTATATTTTTGGTTGTGAAATTTGTAGTCTATGAACCGGAGATTGTAGACCATCCATGTATTCGTGTAAGAGAATCTTTGTGCTTAATATCGATATTAAAAACTGATAGGATTTTGCTGGTTTATTCTGTATCAGCATTTAAAAATATGATATTTTTTAATTAACTGTTAGGTAAATTATATGTTTCGTTATGACCACGGATATAACCCTAACTAGTTAGCCTCCTAGTATTTCTTCTACCTCCTTTCTTGAAAATTGGAGTTATTAATGGCATCTCAGACGTAAATCGCAAAGCATGTGACGATAGAATAAAGGTTCTCAGTTCTAAGAGGCAGTGAAGGATACATAGTACTTGCGACGGTATAGAACTAGCGTTCCGTTGCAAACTATAAAACTGAAAATCTTTAATTTACTGACAAACATATTAAATATTAAACAGACTTCCACTAGCTTATTCCACAAACAACTTTGATGCTTCCCCTTGTCCTCAATATGTTAAACACACTTTCTATCCCAATTCTGATACATAGTTTGCAGGTGGTTCCTTTTTATCCCCGTCAACATTGAATACTATAAACAAGATCTACACTAAGGAAGAACATCCCTTCAAACAGCTTTACAATTGTAGGCTCTAAATTGTTGATGAGTGTCCGGAGAATCACTGCGTTCACTTGCGTAGAAACTAGGTATAGAAGATACAAATTTGTGAAGATTTTTTTTTTTCAAGAAACCCAATCATCTCGTGATAAAATAATAATAATAATAATCTGTGCCGTCTAAAAGATGTGATTAGATTGGCGACATAGGCAAGCCTCTCTTAAAAGAACAACTATTTCCAGGATATTTCGACGTAGAACGCCATACCAATACGCATAGAAAATTATTTAACATGAAAAAAAAAATTAAACCCACAACAACATTACTAGCCTCAGAGCCAGTCAAAAATTACGGGTTCTCCCTCTGGCAAGTTATTTATTTGAAGTTGTGTAATTATCATGAAACAACGCTCAATGTAATTTATCGTGCCTTACGCTATAGAAATACTTTGTATTCATCCTGGTCCTGGTTGCACTACGACCTACCACAAACTCCGCTAGTATTGCCGTTAACAAATCAAGCTTGAATAACATGTGAATTAATACAGTCAATGAATTGTATGTTAGTGTAACGCGATATAAAATTAACCCAAAATCTTCACGAGTTATTACACCTTTTTTTTCGTGATTCAAAACCATTTTACAACGACTGAATAGCAGTCACAGTTAAATGTGGCTGTAATATGGCATCAGTGAGAGGAAACAAATAACAACTTAAATTTTGATGCGAAATTTTAGTTTTAATCCTGGCTCAGGCCACATCGATCGCGATCAGTGAGGACCAACGTTCTTTCAAACGAAGTAATGTGCACTCATAAAAGCAAGTTATTTATTTTTCTTTTATATAAAATATTGAATTACGTAAACTTTCTGCTGTAACGTCAAATTCCATTTGACAGATTAAGGCTAAATTTAAATCTAATCAAAACATCTCCTAAAATTGCTGCCCGAAATTTAAAGCATTTAACTTAAATATCTATGGGTTAAGAATTTATCAAAAACATCTACACAGAACGAATATAATGAACAAAAAGACAATAATGATGTTATGTTAATTTAAACTCAATACATACTTTTATTTCAGTGTTTTGGCAATTCATTTCTTCGCTGATGTATAACCAAATAGAATTTTTTTTTTTTTAAATAACGAGCATAAACTCGAACGATATCTCTGACTGTTGTTAGTTGGGCAGCGAAGGCGAAAAGCGTGACGTCACATCGTGTCAGATATGACTACATCGTGACCAAGATTAACATTTTACTAGTATAGACTAGCCTCTGAGTCCATCAAAAATGACTGGTGAAAATAATGTTCTGGCAATTCATTTATATGAGATTGCCTAAATAGATAGAATTGTTGTTATGTAATGCTCATAACCTTATTTTTTAATTTGTTCATATTTTGGTTAAGTTTACACAGCGATACAGAACGTACTTCTACTGAATTAACGATGTCTTGCATCAAATAATGTTCATATTCAAGAAAATGATGTAATGTAGATATTTCTGAGCTTACTGCAACAACGGTATCGGTGTACGTAATGAGAGTCTACATCGAACAAATTTTAATGAAGAAAAAACAATTAATAATTAATATGTAGAGTTTACGTAATACATACTTTTCTTTTAGTATGCTGACGGCTCATTTACTCATTGATGCTTAGCTGAATAGAACTGTTATGAAATAACGTGCATAACCTCGAACATTTCTGGTCGTTGTTCGTTGGGTAGTGAAGGCGATTAGCGTGACGTCATAGTGCGATCTCTTAGTGTGACGTCATCGCGTGACACAACATCGTGACCAAGGCTGGCGTTTTGTAGGTATAGATTCTGATAAATCTGACCGTGTCAAGTCTATGGAACCAAAAGGAAAGCAATCTGAAGTGGTGAGAACTAACCGCTCAGGTCCGCACAGTATTCCGACTAGCGGTGATTCAGGGGCGTGACACCACACGCAATTCAGAGAGTAGTTGGAGGCAATATCCGTGAGGAACGTGCCGCGGTACAGCCGCCCTCCAGGGGCCGGCTCACAATGGACGGCCGGCAGCCCACAATGAGCGGCGGGCACGGGGCGTCTGCCTTATGCATTGCGCGCCCCTGGGTTCTCATTGTTCCAGCGTCCTCAAAAGCCGCCGCATCCCGCAGCGTGCGAAAGTGAGCGTCGACTCTCGATCCTATTGATCGACAGCCGTTCGCGTTTCTCGATACGCAACTCCAACCGACCGGGACTGAACATCCACTTCCGTGAGCAGTACGCTCACAGTAGGATGTATCCATCAACTCTTTTCTTCACCTTCTATTTTCTTTATTCGTCATTAGCCTAAACACCCGTCAAAAACAATAGCTATAGTAGTAATTCATTCTGGAAACATTTCTAAGACAATGCGAATAATAATAAATTATTATATTTTTGCTAATTATTTTCGTGATATGAGTAATCCTTCTCTGATTGCGGTCGTCGTACGTATTATCTTGGTTCTCTGGGTGGAGCAGCGTCGATTTATTAAAGCCTAACGTTTCAGCTCTGATGAAAGCCTTAGCACTATAGTTGAAACGTTAGGTTTTAATAAATCGACATAGGTCAACCCGAAAAACCAAGATAATGAACTTTCACTGATTCTATTGTCAGAGTGTATTTGGCTAGGATGTTTGTTTTTTTTTTAAAATTTGCATTTAGCATTAAATGGTTGAAATTTTTATTGTTATGAATATTTTCTAAGAAAAGTGTAATGTTAAAAATTAATAACTGTTATTTATTCTATTGAAATGTTTTGTCTTTAGATCCGTTCCGTGTAAACTTTTTCTGTGTATTTTATATACTTCCCTGTTTCTTATTACCGGTAAAAAAAATTCTTAGGTTTTTTATGATCTGATCCTAGTAACGGCTAGAGACAGTACAGTGTCAACATCAGATGCTGTTCTGATTTTATTAATTTCTGCATCTGGTCGTCGTAGTAAAAAACCAACATACAAATTAGTAGAACTTCTCATGGTAATTTGTTTAATCTCTGTCTTCTATTTTAATTGTCTGTCTCTGCCCTATGTATTTAAAAGAATTTGTTCTAACAACAGATTATTGCCTTTTAGCTGGCAACGCAGGTATATTTCCTTTTAACGATATTAGTGATAATAAAATCAAATTTTACTGTTTATTTGAAACTTAAATTTCTTTTTAATATCCAATGCAGTTACCATATTTTAAATTTCATGATTAACCAAACAGTGCTGTGGTGGCTACCAGTTTAATTAACACTTCGGACATATTCGGAATTACCGAAGGTTGCCGATTTATTCAGTTGACGTCCAGTCTTCAGAGCAACGCATTTGGATAAAGTGTATTATATCGTCTATTAGCTTCCAGAAAAGAAAGTTGTTACTGCAATTACGAAGTGGGTCGAAGGGCCCAAAACGCCAGCTGAAATTTTATTTGAGAAAACAAGAACAGAAAGATAAATCTTCATCGTCATTTCAACTTTTCCCCCTTCTAAAAATTTTGCGGTTGCAGCAGAACATTGTTTCTTAAAAGTAAGAAAAAAGTGGCAAATATAAGTACCAATATGGAACGTTTCCACTGGTAACTGTTTGCTTTTTATAATTTATTTATTATTTTTCCTCTCATAAGAAAGCAATTAATCCTTGCGTAAAAGCCACTACTCAGAGAATAAAGGCTAAATGTATTTTCCCTCGTTAGATGAAGATGGGGCCACTAGTCAGAAAATAAAGGCTAACAGTATTTTCTCATCGTTAGATGAAGGTGGGGAAAGATGCCGTATTTAACTGATTTTTGGAAACCAAATTGCGCTTTTCTTATTCCCGGAGGAAAACCAAATTACGTCTTCCTAGGACTGCTGGATGTTTAGAATATTGAATACATCGGCGAATAGGTGTTGGAATCTGTAGAAAACTTTGAAAAAATAAGGTGAGATATAATTTTTCCTCGGCTTTCTCCTTAAGGCCTATTCACACTAGCGGTCAGCTAAGCTGAGGTCAAAAATCGCTATACACGTAATCCAATGGGAGGATTCACACTACGCGGTTCGCTCAGGTCAGGGGAAGGTAGCTCAAACCGAAGATCGCGCAGCCACCGATCAACAACGGTCAAGACCTGAGCTGAGCTGAGCTGACCGCTAGTGTGAACGAGCAACGGTCAGGTCAGGTCAGGTCAAATGGGCGGCAAACATCTTAAAACTAGGCTAGTAAGCAATAAAAAAGAGTAATAAATAAATATTTTAATTCTGTTTATTATAAAGTCGGCAATCTTTAATATAAGTTCAAACATTATTACACATTTTAGTACCGCCAAAGTAAAGATCCTGTTTCCGAATTTTTTTTAAAAAAAATGTTGTGAATTTATTTTTTGAATCAAAGGCTTCTGTACTACCATTAGAATACAAACAAAGAATATTTGGAAAATAGAGTTTCTCTCGCTCATCCTGAAATTCACTTTCTACATGGCATGAAATTTTATCCTTCCGTAAATAATTGTGAAAAATACATGTTGCAACAATTATGTTATGAATTAATTCTGGAGTAGAATTAAATTTTCTATAAAATAAATTCGAAATCTTTGAGCCCTAAAATATCAAAAGCATTTCCCACCACTCGTCTCTCACGGCATAGCCAGTAGTTAGCATTCTTTGTTCTCTTGATCTGTTTGCACTTGAAACTCTGGATGCACCCAGAACCATACTCTTTTTGATCTTGACGTATTTTTAGCCACTTATTCCAAAATTATTGCGATTTAATTGAAGTTGGGATTGAAAACGGCATTGTTCACTATGAGCAACTGAAATTAAATGGCCTCGTCTACAACTTGATCTGACCTGACCTGAGCTGAGCTGACCGCTAGTGTGAATGCTATCCTTGATCGTGAGCTGAGCTGACCTGAGCTGAGCTGAGCTGACCTGACCGCTAATGTGAATGGGCCTTTACTTTGAAAGATAGGGATACTCAAAATTTTTAAACTATTACGACACTCAGTCATCGACCGTGAATAATAATACAGTATTCCTATAAACAGGTAATTATCTTCACATAAAAGGTTTTACCCCAAAATTGGAAGGAAATGTCCAATGTTGGCAGATTTCTGTGAATTTACCTTAAAATCTACGATCTGATTAAAATTGCCGAAAATTCCACTTTACGTGGAGGTTACCAGGCTTGGCTGATGAGTTAAATTTTTCTTCAGTCATCTCCTTACTGCGAGAGTTTGACAGATGTACAAATTCAAGGACATTCACTGATTGAGGATCATCAAATTTCTAAAATACTCCCAAATCAATAGAAAATTGTACTGTAAGTAAGTCCACAGATAATGTTTTAACCCAAATTGAAAATAAAGTCCAATATTAGTGGTTTTCAGTGTATTTGACTTAGGTCTAATCCAAAAGCTATAGCGTTCTGTACCTTAATAAATTCGATCTAGGTACTATTGTATGGCAGATTTTCTTTATAGTTGCAGCTTACTAAGCTTATCTAATATTTTAAATTTTACTTCGATGCTTCCATGCCTTGGAAGTTAGTGATATACAAAGTTTTTAAGTAATTGCGACTTCCACTGGCTGAAGGTCGTCAGAATTCTAGAGTACTTCCATTAGCCCTAGAAAGAGGTATCAGCCCACAAAGAGAAATGAAATCCCTACAATAGCAATACTTGTGAAAATAGTGCAACATTTTCTGACTGTTTATTGAAGAGGTAAAAAATTATTAGCTAATGTTCCGAGGTAAATCTACACTGTACACTGAGTATTAACTTTCTGATGCAGAAAGCTTTCTCTTAATGTTATTATTTGTTCCTCTAAAAAAAAAAAAAAAAAAAAAAAAAATTGTGTAACTATAAATAATATAGTCTTTTCTATTTCAAACAGTTTAAAAGATTATTACCGTGCTTTTTTTGTCTCCTCGAGGAACTATATTTGTTGCATCACGTACCCGAAGATGCAATGTTCTTTTCCAAAATGACTAATATTCCTAGAAACTCATATATACAATCTATGCCGTACAAACCTCCTGCTAGAGTCTCTCCTGATAATTCAACATAGTAACCCCAGCTTTCTTTTCTCTTTTTTCTCTCTCTCTAAGAGCAATCATTCTCGTCCATGCCCAAAGAAAAAAATATAATTATTTCATAAAAATTATTTCTGTTGTGTCACAACGTGACTTGGCACAATGACTTGGTACAATTAACAAGGATGTTTTTTTGCATCAGTTTTATTAGAATAAACCGGGAATATTTATTACAGTCATCCTCACTATTTAATTGTTTACATTATAACCAAGAATAATAAAACATAACATTAAATTACACTTCTCTGGCCTCATCTTGCCCACCACAAAGAGGTACAATGGGTTACCAGATGGGACAAGACTCCGTATATTCTCTGGTTTCTAGTCCTCCTATCAATGTGTATTAATATGAACCCACATCAACATCGTATATTGCAGCTCACCAAGAGTGAGACGATTTTCTTCAAGCACGAAACTAGGAATATAGACCACTACATCAAAGATGCTAAGTCAATGCTGTCACTTGCTTCGAATTGTATTATTTATTTTTTTAGCCCATTTTCAATTTATTTTTATCAATTTTTCTTTTTTGTTGATTAAGACTTTACAGCAAGTAATAATAACCAAAAACTAACAGTTATTTACTGTGTCTTATGGAGTATTTCTGCAGTCACTAAGTGAGATACTAGTAGAGAGCGTTTCAAGAATTACTAAAATGACATATTCGGCAGGTGATGGAAAACGTTTCAAAATCTTTCATTTTTTTTTTGGAAAGAGGGATGTATCAGACAAATCAGTGAATCTGTGTTTTCATTATAACCAAGAATAACGGAACATTAAACTACACTTCTCTGGCCTTGTATTGCCCACCACACAATGGGTTGGGGTTATCAGCCGGAGCGATTAAAGGGGGGATTTTTTTTTTACTTTAGTTGCTAGATTACCTTTGTTGTTGGTTTTATTAATTACTTATAGGGATTTAGGTAGTTTATTATTGCCTACATTAGATGGCTCTATTAATTTTAGTTTATATTTTTATATCTTTTCTGTTTTGGCATTCTTGGTCAAAATACCTACAGATATACAAATTACAAAAATCTGGCTTCACCATTGCTTGAACATTGTGGTGTAGTATGGATTCCACAATTTAGCCATCAAATACAGAATTTGGAGGGATGCAAAGAAGGGTTGCTAGATTTGTCTCTGGAAATGACTGCAGAACACAATCAGTAACTGATTTGTTAAAAGAGGGGAAAGGGTATTCATTGGAAAATAGGAAGAGGGTGAAGAGAGTGTTAAAAGTGTATAAGGCGTATACTGGTGATGAGGCGTGGAAAGATGTGGCTGGAACAATTAATAGTGGTGCATGGTAGGGAAAAGATGACATTGGTCTCAAGCTAGCACTTGATTTCAGATATAAGGGTGAGTGAAAATATTCTTCCGTAGATAAGGGAGTTAGAGATTGTAATAAATTACCAAGGGAAGTAACGAATAATTTAGCAGAAACGCTCAAAAAAATTAAAAATTAAATTCTTAGATGGTAAAAGCAGACTGGTACAAGAAAGAAGAAAAATGGGTGTATATGATAATTGTCACCACAATGTGTGCTCCATCGCAATTAAAATAAATTAAACTACGGTTTAGCATTCCCGCCTTCAAATAATGCAGGAGTGTATTTTTTTCATCAAGTTTTCACTGTTATGATATTAGCCGACTTCAAGGTAGTAAAGATGGAAAGTCTCTCTTTGCCTAGATAATGTTTACGGTCAATTATTACAAGGATTGTGCTCTAGAAATTTATTTTTCAAAATTT
Source organism: Vandiemenella viatica (assembly GCA_031002005.1). Lineage (NCBI taxonomy): Eukaryota > Metazoa > Arthropoda > Insecta > Orthoptera > Morabidae > Vandiemenella > Vandiemenella viatica. Next base: position 252,536,757 of record CM061919.1, read on the forward strand.
TCTTTTCGCCTTGTACCCCAAGATACGATATTTGCTATATAAAAAAATAAAAACAATACTTGAGACAGTAATATTTCCAATATTTTTTAATTCGAAAGTGCAGTTCAATAGGAAGTAACAAATGGTGTATACGATGCCACCAGATCTAGTTTCTTGCACACTAGTGCTTCTGGACAGAGATAATGTAGCAGTTCTATGTGCAGATCAGCACAATAGACAAATAGACACTATAAACAGGTGGTTTTCGTATGAATGTTATTGATCCAGGGATCCCATCAAACTATCCACATTTCGCTTAAATATTAAAGTTTTCTTGTGTTATTATTTCTTATTTAATCTTGAGAGCAAATCTTAGTTACGTTACATTTTATTCATACTTATTATATTCAGTTTGGTTCATGTAAGTAATATTACATAGTTTCTATTATTTATTTTTTCGTAACTGTATCTGATTGATTAGGATACACAACCAGCTCCAGATTTTTTATTTGAAGCTGTAGTCGAATTTAGTTACAGCTTTTAACAGTATTTATGGTGATCAAATAAAAGGACACGCAATCCATACGAACATGGTGAGATTCGAATATTCGACTCAGCACGTGAAGTTAGCCCATTATCCACTTCACCAACTGAACCAGCAAACGTTTAGTTTAAATTCCACTACTAGTTTCAACTTTATTTCCTTGCAACATTACTAGAAATTTACATAGAAATATTTGAACGAGCAAAGAGACGTAGTTATGTTGGAGGTATAAATCAATATTTTTTACAAACAATTAAGTTGCAGTTATGTTTCATCCGATACAGTAAAAAGTAGGTTTCAACATATCTGCACCAGTAAAATCATCATAATGGAAATGCATACAAAACATTTTTAGTCCAGATTTTAAAATGAATATAACAATACTCCAGGAAGTACTTTTTACACTCACAGCCGGAATAAGTAAATAGATTTGCTGTAAAATCTAACAGGGAGCTACCTAACACTATTCTTACATTTTATGGATCACTTCTGAAAAATATTTGAAGTTTGATTGACTAGTATCAACTGTCATTTCTCCGTAATTAAGGGCGAAATAAAGAATGTTAATAATATTTGATTTTAATACTCAGGTTTATAATTGTATCTGCTACAGGCAAAGTGTGAAAATGAGGAAATAGTAGACAGAAAGTAAAATTTATATGACTAAAATACAATATACATGCCTTCAGTGGTTTCTGCTTCTGGAATTATTAAACTGATGCAGCTTGTCTTAAGGTCAGGGCTAATCCGACAGGTGAACAGACGGAAATAAGTCTTCTCATTTATGGCTTATATGATGACATATGATGACAACATCGTGATTTGCTTCTCACAAAATATATTTGGAAAAATGACCTACGGTTGCATTTGTGAATCATGCAACTGCCTATTGCCTGTTGCCTATTTCGTTTCATTGCATTTCCTTACTCAAACTCTTTATCCCTTCTCTAAGTCAAAGCGACAGTGTGCCAAATGTATCTACTTATATGTTTCATGTACTGTTTTTTTCTTTACATCCTTCCAACCCCCCCTCCCCCCCCCCCCCCCCCCCCCCCCCAGCAACTCAATAACTTTCTCAATCCCCAATCTCCTGCTTAGACTGAAAACTGCCTTAACCGATAAAACTCAAAACGTGACACAATATGTATTTTACTAAGCAAATTTTATTTCCAGAAAGAGTGACAAAATAACGGCAGAATCAGAGAAACTGCATTAATAAATTAGTTGCTGAAATGCATCTGTAAACTTTAAAAATAAAACAGCTCTCAAAGAGAAATACAGGAAACTGCAGTGAAGAAAATTTGTTATAACTAACTAACAGAAAACAATAGATGTTAAATCTTATAACAACAGTGGATATTAATCTTAGCATTGTTATAAACACCTAAGTTATTGGTGGAAGTAGTTGAATAGTAACATTGATGGAAATACTTCGTACAGAACAGATGTAGGTGTATTGTTTTGGAAGAGATATACAGTTTATTTTTTTCTGCCATAAACTGTTCGTGTCTAAAAACTTTCGTGTGGATATGTTCGTTCACTATCATCTCCACTTCCTTGAGGAGGCAATACTTACAGCCGAGAAATGTTGAGCGCGGTTTCGACGTGCTGATTTGAGTCGCGAATGTTCGCCGCTGAGCAAGTGCATGTTCCTACCTGTTCGAAGAGGCGAGCTCATACGTCGCGCAGCGACGTCGCTTCTGGTGGTGAGCGCCGCGACGCCATGTGGCGACTGACGCCGGTTGCCAGGCGACGGGGTGGCGCAGCGTTCCACCGCAGCAGCCGCCCCCCCCCCCCCCGCCGCGATACACAGTAAGGCCGGCAGCTTACGGCCTCATCTCCCCCACCCCTCCCAGCAACACTTTGCGCGGTGGAAGTGGGATGGGCGCATGCTCCAGATGTCGCAGAGTCATCAAAATTCTACGCAGAGATAACAACCTCACACCCCCGAGGCATATATCACTTTTTGGTATAAATAGCTAAAAGATCGATGTCCATTACTGAATTAGACGTAAATTTATTCGTTAGCATGTTCTTGGTTATAAAAATAAAGATTCTATGTTCAGTGAGTAATGAAGTACTTTTTAATGAAAAAATTTAACTTACATTTCACTTTTTAAAGGTTAAATGTGTTACACAAAACACCAAGTTCAAGTAATTGACAGTTTTTTTTGGTTTAAACAGAAAGAGTTGGCATTTAAAATAAGATTCGCTAGCACCTTAATATTTTTATTAATTATTTGACAGATAACTTGAAATATACTAAATTTATCCAATTTATATTCTTAAATAATCACACACGCCAGTTGGTGTGAGATCTTGTTGGACTGATACAAAGCATTAACTCTTTTGAGGCTGGTGGGTTTACGTTAAAAATGTCACATCGTATAGCAGAGGACACGGGCTTGATTGCAGATATCAACAACCAAATACCCACTTCCATCGTCTTTAGTGGTTGTAGTCATCCCTTACTGAATCCAAAGATGAAACTCGCAAACGAGATCCCAAGCGTTCAAGATAAAAGAGTCTAAATATCAGTAAGAACAAAAAGTGAGACACGAAGCTGAACCCATCATCTAAGAGCTCAAAGAACACGATACATTAAATAAAAATACTCCCAATGAAGAAGATGAAACTTGACGATACTCCAAACAAACTCTGCCATTTTTCGACACAGTATGTAAAATTCCATTTAATTTTACGAGATTAGCGTCACGTCAACATTGTTGCCACTGCAAACGTTTCGGCGCCCAACGTGGGGCCTTTGTTAGAGTTGTTACGGGCTGATGCATCCACTGCTGATTGCTGGTTACACGCCTCGACGTTTGCCGGCACAGTATGTTGTCCTAGGACATTTAATTCCCACTTCAAGTTGCACTATTCCCTTTTATTCAGATCTCCATCGCCTGCTGTCATCATTCTTACGAGGAAGGATCAAATATAAACGAGCCTTTTTCAAATATATATATGCCCATGACCGTTTTAAGCGTATTGTCACGGGTCTAGATTAGTTCCTGTTTTTAGGATGAAAGATTATAAAAGGATGATCTGATTTGACCAGATATAAACTTGACTTGTGTTTCAGGATGAATAAAATCTCTTGAGCTTGAAGAACTCAGACGCATTAATAGAGGTAGGTATTAAACACGAACAGGGCCGATAGTGCAATAGCAACAGTATCAAAGGTCGTAGACCCGAACTTGCTTAAATTCAAAGTTGACTTGTATTTGACCCTTCAAGTTCACTCAACAAAATTTAAAAAATTCCTGTTTGCTTCGAAAGCATCACGTTGTTTTTCATTGAGAGTAGACAAACACTCGTAATCATTGGTCATAGTATATGTAATGGCCATAAAACTTATATTATTAAACACTTGAGCAACTCGGAAGAAATAGATTGCCAGAATAGTTGATTCGGTCCGATGCCCGCATAAAATAACCTGATAACTCACGTACAGTGAACATGAATAAAGGCCATCTACAAAAGTGGTCAGTATAATACCTGAAAAGCAAATAAACCGTAATGCATGAAATTTGGTCAAGCAACAACATTAGTGACAGTTTTAATTAAATTTAAATTTATGCTAAGCCGGATTGACATTTGTCATTTATGGTTACAGTAGAAACCATGAGTAATTTGATTTTTTAAAAGTTTTTTTTAGTTGCTTTCATTAGCAACATGTCACTGAAAAGCATATCGTTTTTCAAGCCGCAAAATTAATGAATGTATTATGTTAATTAATTTCATAGCAGTTGCTTAGGTATTAAACATTATGTATTCTAAAATCTCTGCTTGCTGTTCATTAACGGCAAGATTATCGTTGTTAAAAGTGCTGTCTTTTCTTGAAATAAGAGGAGGAATAAAATATTTTATTCACGTGTTTTAAACACTAAATGCTGCAGCTAACGGCAAAAATCAAGTTAATTAATGTGTTTCACATCGTGTTTATATAGTCAATATCCTATACATCTATATAAAAAGGTGAGCTTAGAGCTAATTTAATAGCACGTGTGTAAACTTTGCTCATAAAGTCGACATCTTACTGAAAGTAGTTCCATTTTTTTAACAGTTTATCGGTATATTTTTTTAACTATGAAATACTATTAAAATCAAACTTAATTTGGTGCTTAGGTATTAAATTGTGGACATAATCTCGAATTTCTTGTAACGGTATCTCTGGTCGCTGGTTTGCAAGCGAAGGCCGGCCCACGACGTCACCATTTTCCAGCCAATAGCTATTGAGGTGAGTGGATGACCTTACGAAATTATATAGTAGACACACACACACATATATATATATATATATATATATATATATATATATATATATACATTTTCAAATATAATTTTAAATTTTATTTAAAAAATTTCTTTATATTTGCTGTTCTTATCTACGCACTTTCTCCAACGGTAGGTAATTTTTTAATTCTGGCATCATAAAAAAGATATGGACGTGTATCAAATCAATTACACACGCGTCCTCATTCGTTTTGAAGCGCTGTTCACGAAGGTCTTCCTTGAGTGGTTCAAACATATGCAAGTCGCATGGTGATAGGTCTGAGTTGTATGGTGGATGTTCTGGAACATATCAGTGTCTGTTGACCAATTTTTGTGTGTGTGTTTCTGCTGCAGTGGTGTCTGGCGTTGTCATGGAGAAGCAACACATTTCTGATCGTAATGCCTCTCCTTTTTGACCGACTGGCATTTCAAACTTGACTAAGACGATCACGATTACATGTAGCGTGAATGGATCTACGTTCTTGAAGAAACTCAACAAGCTGAACATCTTTACAGTCGCAGAGCACAGTGGCCAAGACCTTCTCTATATACAGCATCATCTTCGCTTTCACTGGTGCACCTTCGCCAGTCTTCCGCTATTCCATACCGGTCCTCTTTCAATCTGGCGTGTAATGTTGGGCGCAAGTCTCACGCACAATACGATGTTTACCACAAAAAAAAGACGTCACTATCACCATCTTGACTCGCTAGGAGCCTTCGAGAAATTTCAAACAGCAAGGTTTTGTGCGCTGTATTCAGTAACATTGGAACCCATCGAGCCAACACTTTCCGGGATTCCAACTCATTACAAATGATCTGCTGCACACTTCCATAGTAGAGGTGGGCAAAGTGATTCACTAAAAAGAGCGGTGTTCATTTGATCACTCTACGAAAAGAAGTAGTTCTTTTGAACGGTTCACTAGCTCACTAGCTCAGTAATATTTGAGACCTTTTTTTTTTAGGTCTCACCCCTAAGAATCCGGTTACACCCCACCACCCCTTTTTGATGAAAATACCCCCCTAAAGTCGACTTTGATGCAAATAGTAGACCTTTTTTTTTTTTAGCTCAACAGTCCACAAAGCCCACGTGAACATGCTCTTCTTGATCTTCAGAATTAGCCGACTCACCTAGAAGAACTGCCGTTCACTTTTTAGTGAGCGACTGCTCACTCGCTCTTTTAAAAGAATTGCTCAAAAGAACTGATTCACTCGCGAACGACCCATCTCTACTCCATAGCTAATCTGAAGTTCCTGAGCGATATCAGGAACCATTATATGCTGATGGGCTTACACTACTGTTTTACCTGAGCTCATGAAAAGATTCTTTCCCCGAAATGTGGGAGTAAACGGAGCCGAATTTTAGCAGCGTTTTCTCTGACGAGAAACTGAATAATAACACGTTGTGCAACGACAGTGTGTACCTGTTTCTCGCTCATCGTCATTGTCACTGGGATTAAGAAGCACTTGGCGCGCCAACGTTATTACTGCCTTGCACATGACTCCTCCTTCTACTGTCCAAACCGTTTCAGACTCCTCACACCATCAACGGATGTGCAATTTAAAAAGGTTCATTTATATTTGTTCCATCCTCGTAGGTATTGTCTCTGGTAGTCTATGGTGGTGAAAGATAGTGTTATACCTCTCCCGAGCCACAATGAGCCACCTTAGTAATGCTTCAATTTTACTGTAAAAGCACGTTCCTCATCGTTTCCAGACTCCAGAATTAACAGGTTTACTATATTTCGTATTTTGATTATTTTTTCTAAAAAAACTTCAGATATTACTGTATTTGTTTTTGTGTATACTTCAATGTGTTATTACTGAAGGTTCGTTTGTTCAAAATAACCTGGTGACAGCCATTGTATTCACTGCGCAATATTCCCCTGTCGTAGCCGCTTTAACTTAACCCGGTAGTCCTACGGGTTACAGGAGACCTACAGTTTAAGGTGGGATCCGAAACACGAAAGCGTTCTGGCGTCCTGCAGGTTACACAGTAAGCTGTGCTACATGGGCAGGTCGGGTCAAGGGACTGCGAAAATCCCAGCCGCGATAGGATTTGGAACCGCAGACATGTCTAATTTTTAAAAATTTAATTTAATTGCAATGGAGCACAGGCTCCGGTGGCAATTTCCCTACACACCCATCTTCCCCCTATCCTGCACCTACCTACATTTGCCCTCTACAAATTTTATCTTTAAATTCTTTCAAAGTTTTCGGTAAATTATTCATCATTTCGATCTCCACTCAGACGCTTTAACCACTGAATCACTAGACAGCTCTGCATTATCACTCTTGAGTGCTTGTAAGGTAATCAGTTGAAGTAAGTTAAACCTAATGCTTGTTTGTATAGACTTCTCTGAGTTTGGAGCGACGCAATCTCTGGTTAATGTGAGGAGATCTTAGCTAACGAGTAAAGCTTGTTTGAAAAGCTAGAATTGGGTGAACCGAAGCTTTATAAATGTTATGTTGTATGTGAGAACGTAAATGTAGAACAAATAAACAAACCTTAATGTATTAACGTTAGCGAATAGAGTAGGGTTATAAATACCCTGAATGTGGAAAAAAGTAGTTTAATGTTTTGTTTGTAAAAGTAATAACAAATGCGGTGGTATATAACGGAACGAGTTGAATTGGTGTTTATATAAAGGAAAGTATGATTTGGCTACCTTTAAGTAGTAAAGTTCTGATTTAAGAATTATTAAACTCAAACTATACTAAGGTTTACCCGTAAAATTCTATTTAAGTCTTCATTTTAGATCGAGAAAACACGTCGCATTGTATGGTGCTGGATGATCGGTAAGGGTACCAAATAGATCGTACATGGGGAGGACAAAATAATACGAACACCCGTCTATCCCTATCAGTAAGCTTTGACTTTCGGCAACTGTTGTGCTTTGAAGACGCCATCTTACCCTCCTACGAATACGCTGTCATAACGGCTGATAGCGTACTCCTTGCAAACCCCAAAAGGTTTGATGTTTCCGTAACCGATGCTCCACTTAAACGCGCTCCGAGAATCATTCCTCTTTGGAATACTGACAGGTCTGACATTTCAACTTATCACAGACAGTTCCATAGACGCATGCAACGCAGGTGACTGCTGTTGGAAGACTGATACCTTCCTCTTCACGCTCACTAGGTGGCAGACTTCTGTTGCAGCTGGCGCGGCTGTACTGCAGGTATGAAATACGTCGCCCTTTTTCACAGGTGTTCGTATTATTTTGTTCTCCATCTGTACAGCGAATTACAAGGGCCTGAAGCTATTCGCGCAGCATTCGTAAGATGAGATACTTGGAGCTTTACTCTTCGTCAACGTCGGGGTCATTAGAGGCGGCATGGAATTGAGGACAAGGTACGGGAAGGAATTTAATATGGCCTTGGAAGGAAGCATCACGGCATTGTCACCTGGAGTGATTTGGGGGAAAAATAGAAACCCCAAGTCTGGATGCCCGGACGGGGATTCGAACCCGCATCCTCCATAATGGGAGGCCAGAGCGTTACCACTCGCCCACCACACTCAATAAAAGGAAATAGAAACATCAAATGCTTCTTCCATCGTAAACCTCCTCTTAATTCTTCTGTGAACGGTGAATCTCAGATTGATAAGCTTTGGTTGAGTGAGAATTCATAACTATTACTGCACTCTCTCTGAGAAGGAGAACGTGAACGGTGAATAATTACTTTTTTCTTCATTACCTTTTACAGCCAAGCATTTTTTTTTTTTTTTTTTTTTTTTTTTAGATATATGGCCTTCGGCTTTTATTGCCATTTAGCCAGCTTCACAACATTTCATTATTAAATCTACTAATGTGCAATGATTCTTCAAGTCTAGATCATTTTCGTAACTGGACATGTATTATCTCTCAAATGTTTTTATTCACAATAGTATGGACAAGACGGACACAACATTTAATTACAACCACCCATGCCCGAGGCCGGACTCGAACCGGCGACCCCAGCAACTCGAGGCCAACACGCTAGTCGTTACGCTGCCAGGGTCGGCGACGCCAAGCATTTACCAGCTGCCATGGCGCACTACTTACTAATGGGGGAACTGAAGAGTTACTCCTGTGGCTATGTACTGTGTGTTATAAGTTGAGTTGTGATCTTTAGCACCAGTCATACTTTTTTCCTGCCTTCTTTTGAGCTGAAATGCTGAATTAAACACTGGTTCAACATTTCTGAGTGTATTTAAATGTGTTTTGTATAGCCTAGAAATCCATATTCAGGCCATTTTTCTCGTTATGGTCATATTTCGATAATATTTATGATCATATGGTCATTTTTTGAGGAAAAATCTGGTAGTTTTTTAATAGTACCGGAAATTCACTAGATTAGATGAGAAGAAATTAAGATATTTATTCACATAAATGTACTTCTGCTATACCGGTGGGGAAAAAAATTAATTTTCAAAGTGGTCAGAATTAACCAGAAGAATTAAAGTTAAACATAATTGTCACTCTCTAAACGTAATGTTCCGCTCGTCCTTTAATCTCGACAATGCAGCAGAAGCATGCCTGTGTCAATCCGCGTCATTCAATAACTCAATGAAATATTCTCAGTAATCGTTAAATCTGCAGTGGATCAGTGCCTACCACCATGCAAAAATTTTCTGAAAGTGCGAACTTACGTAAGTGAATTTAGTGGAGTATTTTAGTACAGATGAAAGAGTTCTATCCTGTAAATTAACTGAAAATAAAGTGACTTCCACAAAACGATTTAAAATTTAATTTTACAATGGTGCAACGAGTGCACGGAAGCAAATTATGCTGTCTACATGAAAGCGACACTACTAGATAAAATAAATTATGTACAATTGAGCATGTTTTGATATATAGTAAATTTAAATTCTTTGGTCATATTTTATCATTTTTAGGTCATATTTACCCATTCTTAATGTCATATTTGGCTGCATATTTCCCTATTTTTTTGTTCATGAAGATCCGAACCCTAATGATAAGTGTATTTCTTGTTTGTGAAATGTATAGAAATGTACAGTTTATGAGGCGGAGATTGGAGAACGTCCTGGGATTTGCCTTGATGACTGCAGAAAACCGCCTAAAAACGGTCGGTACGCGCCAGATCCCTTTGTACCACGAGCAAGTGGTGGCTCAGCAAACTTAACTACACAGGGCGGTAGTAAAGGAAAATAATTAGTTGGATTACTTAATTAAATAACAGCCTCATACAGTATTATACTGGTTGCAATTTTTTTGTAATTACACTAGTGGATGCAGTTTTTTGCCGTTGTTAATCTATATCATTGCGCCTGAGTGTTTGCCTCTTCGGTAATTCGACTGCGGCGGTGTTATTCGCGTGCTGATCGTGTGCGCGTATTAAATCGAGCGCGGATGGCGAATTACTGAGCCAGCCCGTGCCGTAAGCCCCTCTGTTCCAATTAGCCGGGAGCTGACGTGCTTTACGCCTCTGGACGCCTTCCAGCGCCATTGCAGGTGTTACGGCGGAAACACTCGCATCTCGTTCCCTCGCAACAAACACTGCGCAGGTACAAACTTCCAGAAGTTTGTACGTTCTTTATCCGGGCGTGTTACTGAGCGCATAGAGGAACAACTCAGTTAGAAAACACTTTTTAGATCCTGGGGGAAAGAAGAGATTTTGCTGTTCCGTAATTAACGGAGGAAATAACCGATCAGAGTAAAAAAAAAAAAATTGAAAATTATGTATTCAGATCGTATGGTTATTTATCTGTATTGTGTGAAAGGTTTAGACTTCTAACTCAATTCGAAATATTTTTAAAATAAAGTTTTAACTGTCGCTACAAAGTACAACCAAAGCAACAAAATCTTCTCGGGTGTCCAGCCGGATGGTGGTGTAAAAACACGACGTTTCTGCTGTCGAAGCAGACAGTCAGCTGAGATCAACTGCAAGATACCTGATGAGGACAGCAGAGTCAGCTGTCGAAACGTCGTGTATTTACAGCACCATCCGGCTGGACACCCGAGAAGATTTTGTTGCATCTATACGCCGGGAAAGTCTCCACTCATACAACAAAAGCAAGTAAAAAATATCTCTAAACTTTGAGGTCCATTTTTACAGCTGTTTTTTAGTACTAAGGAATAATTTCCTCTACATCTATATGGAATGCAGAGCAAAAATTATTAGGGCGGGCTTATAGATTGTGGGGAAAAATATTTATGAAGAACTGTGCATCCTTTTATCCATTTTTAGCTTTTATATTGAAATTTTTATAATAGTTTACTGCTTCCAAAATTAAAATTAAAGTGTATATTCTATTTGTACTTGTATTTTCTTTTTTCTTCATTTAGTTAAAGATATTTATATAAATTTAATGGTGGAAAAGATTGAGAACAATATTTCTTCTAATTTTGCTGAACTGTGTACCTCTATCGAAAGAGGGCAAAAAATATTGGAACTGGCTGTACAATTACCATTTTCTCAGGTAGGGTCACTGTACTGTGTCGTAGAATGCAATTACCATATGAGACTAAGTTTACAAAGATTTTTTTCTATTTTGTATATGGTGACCTCACAGATATTTTAAAGCCAGTTGCGTATTTTCGGTTACATCCCCCCTTGGGAATGCTCTTGTTTGGACATGGCCTTGGATACATTTATTCTGTAAACCTTCTCCTAGTTAAGTGAGAAATTTGTTTTTTACCTCTACAATTAATGAACTACATTATTTTTGTGTCACTGGTATTCGTGGAGAGATGATTCATGAATTTATTGTGAGAACGAAGACTTTCACCTCGTATGGATGATGTAAAGTCTTCACCGATTCTCCTCCGTATAGGGTTAAAGAAAAACAACTACTAGCTTTCGGCGGCTAGCACTGCCGCCATCTTCAGGTCTGATGTTAAGCAGGGAGCACCAGAGCTGCATTGAGTGCGGAGAACCCGTGAAGACTTCATGTCATGAATTTATTGTAAATGTTTGAATGCAAATTAATATTTAAGGTAAAAGCTTGTGTGGTCGTACGTAATAACCTGGTGATTAGTTTTTTAATTATTGCGCAATCCGTACCAATTGTAGCCACCTCAACCTAACTGGATATAGGGGGGGGCTTACAGTTTAACGTGGAGTCAGAACCACGACCGCGTTCTGGCTTACTTCATATTACACAGCAAGATGAACCAGAGGTGAAGGTCAGGTTAATCTCTTTGAAAATTTCCAGCCGAGCCTAGGATACGAACCTGGTTTCTTTCGGTCTTCAGTCAGACGCCTTAACCACTGAGCCACCAGTCAGCTCAGAGTGCGAACTGTTACACCAGAATTAATGTATATTATATGGTATCACACACATTATAAAGGATAAAGAAGTTTGCTTATTATTTGGTGGTTAAATAAATATTTGATTCGTTAACTGAGATATTGGGTTCAGGGTTTGCTAGTTACTTAAACTCACTGGAAATACAAGTTCTGTTCGCCATAGAGGTTTACTTAAAAATTTTCCCTGAAAAAACAATTGGAAGTTATACAAATAATCTTTCAGGCAAAGTTTGTGGTTTTAATACACATTACAATTAATTCTTTCAAACTTAGTTGTGGCCAAAAGATCCATGCAACGTTGTTCCATTTTTTTTAAAAAAAATAACTTTTTTTTCCCTGGCGCTGCTTTGCTTTTCTCATCATTTCCACTTCAGCCATCAGTTGTAATTTCACTTTTTAGGCACTATAATGCGCATATTTCCCCTATTACTTCGGATTATTTTATTATCGTGTGCGAATGGTCCCTATCGGATCACGCAGAGCCCTCAGTCTAATCGCATCGAGCGTGGTGGATGAGCGGTAACGCTCTGGTCTCACATTTGGAAGGACGCGGGTTCGAATACCCGTCCCGGCATTCTGATATTGGTATCTCATCCCCCAAATCACTCCAGGTGATTTCGGGGATGCTTCTCTCAATAGTCCATGGCCGAATTCCTTCCCGATCCTTGTCCCCAGTTATTTCCCTCCCTCAATGACCTAGACGATGACTAGGCGTAAAGCCATTATATATATATATATATTATATTTTATTCTAATCGTAGCTTGTAATTAAGAATTTTTTCAATGATCTCATTCGGTAATTACAACCAGGGGCACACTGACAGGTTGGATCCTATTTTAATAAGTTATCTGTTGTTATTCCAATTATCCCAGCTACATTCCATGCCATTCTTTTAAACGTACAATGTCACTACCAAATGGAGGAGTTATTTTCTGTAGCAGGTGAAAAATTCAAGTGGTATATCCATTCATCTCCTTTTGTGATAATTTTGCTAGTAATCATGGCAGCCAGGGGGTACAGCTTTATAGCCTCTGCGATTCACTGCACTATGTCCTTACTTTTGTTGATTCTAAATTTTCGTATAAACAATGAAACTTCACATGTGAACATGAAACAGCATATCTCACATTCCGTAGTATTCTTTATCCATGCAGGAACTGCTTGCTGCCTTAACAAGATTAGGCGGGGTATTGCCTGAACGAAAGCGAATAGAAAGCAAAGGGACAAGCTGGAAGCCAGTGCAACCACCCTGCGCACTCGGAATTTATCTTTGGGTCTGCATATATATGAGGTATCTCTGTTTCCTGGTCACGGCTTGTTCATTTGTCTTCCTCATTGCGCCCTCGTGCCAGCGCTTCATATTACGATCTATAAAACGCAGTCTAGAGGCTCACTTGCGTTATTACCTAATTTGAATTTTCTTGTTCTCCTTCCTTTGTGATTCGAAACGGAAAAGAGCAAGAGGTGGCTTTGGTCTATTACCAATGAAAAGCGAGACGTATCTGGAGGTGAAAAGAATAGTGCAAGATGTTATTATTGTCATAAATATGTCTTTAACAGGCTAAATGGAAAAGTTGTGGATATTATAGAGAAACTATTATAAGCCGGTGACCATTCTTGCGTATCGTCACGGGTCTAGAATAGTCCCAGTTTTTAGGGTCAAAGAATAAGACTGGTTGACTTGATCTGACTAAACACGAACCTGACCTGTGTTTGATCCTTAGGGTGACTGAAGTCTCCTGAACTTGAAGAACTCAGATGTATTAATAGACGTAGATACTAATCATGGACAGGGACATTCGCGATATCGTACAATTGTTTCAAAGGTCGTAGACTCGAACTAGCTGAAATACAATTTTGACTTGTATTTGACCCTTAAAGTTCACTATTCAAAATTTGAGGAATTTCTGTTTGCTTCGAAAGCATGACGTTGTTTTTTAGTGAGGCTGGGCACTCGTAATGTAATCTTTGGTCTGTAACGGCCAGAGAACTTAACACAGATTCCAGATGACTACACAATCGAACTACTCCGAAGAAATGAATTGCTTGAATACTCGATTGGGTAACATATTTGATTTGATGTCCGCTTTAAACAACCTAATAACTCACGTACAGCGAACATAAACAAAGACCATTAACGAAAGTGGTGCGTAAAACACGTAAAAAGCAAATAAATCGTAACGTATAAACTTTGGCCAAGCAACAACATTAGCAAAAGTTTTAATTAAATAGAAATTTAGCCTAGACCGGAATGACAATTGGCATTCGTTTTTACGGCAGAGATCATGGATAATTTAAGTTTTTTTTAAGTTTTTTATTGTTGCTTTCATTAGCTCAATGTTACGGAAAAGCAGTTAGTTACACGTTTTTTCAGCCGCAAATTTTGTCGGTACTTTTTTTAACTATGAAATACTACGAAAAGCTAGCTTATTGAATGTATAATTAATTTGGTAGTTGTTGCTTAGCTATTAAATTGTGGACTTAACCTCGAATTTCATCTAATGATATTTCTAGCGGCTGTTAATTTGCGAGCTAAGGCTGACACGTGACACCGTTCTCCAGCCAATAACTACCGAAGTGAACGAGTGAGTGAGCTTAGTGTATTTGAAATGAAGAAAATTAAAAAGGAGCACGTGTTTATATCAGAAGATATGCGTGACTGGTAAGAGCTAGTAATGTATAAAACTAGGTCACATGATTTTGCTTGCTGAGAGTGAAACGATATCGGAGAAAAAAAATTATATAATTTCAGTTATATTGGTGGGGAAATTTGTAATGAAAATTCATATCAAGAAGACAAAGTGGCAGGTAACGATTTTAGAAGGTAGGCTTATGTGTCTCCAGACTGGTAATGAAATAGAAGAACAGGTGCAAGTCTCAAAGTACGTTGTTTCCCAGTAAGGAAGATATGCATTGTGGACAGGAAATGTAATGCAGAATTATATTGCCCAAAGTAAGCTTTCAACAGAAAAGACTAATGTGTGCCAAAATAGTGAGAAGATTAAGAAAATTAATACTAATTTTTTTAAGGAATAAATCGAGATCCTCCCTGGCTTCCTTTAAATAGTTCTGAGTCCTTTCAAACACAACAGAATACCGTCAACATTTTTCAGAGTGAATGTTCAGGGTCATATACAAATTAAGTAAGTATATCACCTTGATCAGGTCATGCAGTAATGATCTTTAACTGTAGAAGCTCTTTTTTGGCTCTAGAATTTTATTTTGTGTCGCTTTAGGACCATGGGCAATGCGGTTATTTTATTTGAATCCGTCTCAAGAGGTGAAACAACAGAAACTCAATTATACCCTAAAATTCTATTTTGTCCCTAAATCTTAAATATTACCTAAGGGCTGATTGCATCTACCAAGGATGAAGTTATTCCGTACATAATCCTCCGACCATCCGAAAGATGTGCTGATCTTCCTTTTCAAATGGAAAGGAAGCAGTTCCCTGTCATGTTGGCAACTGCTGCGACAGTAAAAGTCCCAAGGGAAGATCCTACACAAAGTGGGCACTTATCTACATGAAACGGGACTATACACCTAACACGTGACACGTCTAAACCTATCAGCTGTAACGGGCTAGCACATAGCTTTCATCCCGGGATTCGGATACTGCTCTCGCAGTTATCACGTTGTAAACAGGCCTTAAATTTTTCACTAGAAAAAGTAGAGTCATTTTTCGAATATAATCTCTTGCAAAAATCTTGAAGTTATTATTTTGCATCCTTGTTCTGATCATTTAAAGCCAGTTTTTCTTCCTTTAACCTTGCTCGTTTTTCGTTGTTACTGATTAGTAGAGACCGAATTACATGCAACACAAAAAGCTAGAAATATGCATGCAAATATTCATGAAAACTGATTAAAATAAATACGAAAAGTGTCAAAATATGCATTATAAGATATATAAATAGTAATATTTAGATATTTATTTCAAAATCAGCATGCAATTAGTAAATAGTTGAATAACATATTTATAAATTCAATAATTAACAATTATTTAACTTTTTTAACTGTTGTAAACGTAAACAATCGGGTACTGTCCCAAATATTCAATAGTAAAATCGTTTCTTCGATCTCTCAAAATATTTTTATAAGTGGTATGGACCGTTTCATATTCTCTGATATCACTGGGTACTATTTGAATTTAGGTGCTGTGTTAACGGTCATTGTTTCTGCAAAAAGTTCACCCTCCTCAATACTAAAACTATCAATTTGATACGAATGTTCAAAACCTGGGTTATTGTTCAATAATATTTTCAAACTTTAAGTTTACACAGGAATATCTCTGGCAATACGGATTTTATTCATTAAGTGAATAGATTCAGTCAACGTCAAACCTTGAGTTTCAAACTTTTTTAATACTCGCAGGTATGTAAGGAAAATGAGTGCGGTTCGAATCCCCGTCCAGGCATCCAGATTTGGGTTTTCCATGGTTTCCCAAATCACTCCAAGCAAATGGCTGGATGCTTCCTTCAAAAGGACATGGACGAATTCCTTCCCATTCCTTGACCCCCATCCTTTCCCGTCTCTAAATATCTCGCTGTTAAGAGACGTTAAGCAGTTAAAAAAAATAATGAGTGCTAATTGCAGCTATGGTTTTAATAGTTGAATGGTTAAATCCTTACAACCTCTCCACTATCAAAGTAGTTTACTACACCTTTAGTGGCCTCAAAGTGCTAATTGTAAAACAGTACAGCTTCAACCCACGTCGCCCATCGAGTTACCTCTGGTTCTGGAGGTAAAGACACATTTGGAAATGTTTTTTATAGCATTATTACATGAAAGAACGCTTTTTTGTTGATGAAATTAATTTAATATTGCCAAACGTGGTTTGTAGACTAAGAGCTGTGCCGCTAGTAGGTTTTGCCCGCTACAACGTAAGATTTTACTTATTAGCTACGTACACTACCGAAAAATATTGTAAATATTGCGAAAATATGCATCATCACTTGGTTTTATGTAAAATGTGCATTAACCGTTGAAAATGAGCTTAATATGCAAATGCATATGCTAACGTCCAAATGCATATAATACGGTCTCTACTGATTAGTTTTCTTATTCCAGCAAGTTTTCAGATCCACATTGTATTGGTCACCTTCTTCCTTCCATTCTTCCTAATTCACTTCACTTTAGCGTGTAAACTTTTTCTGTCTTGTTCCATCTTTTTCTTTCCATATTTTTGTCCTTTTTATCCTCACTGGTTTCTCAAAGTTGATGAAAGAAGAAATGTACTCATTTCTATCATAAACTGGAAGAAAAACTGGTTAAAGAATTCAGTAAAATAACAAAGCTCACATGTGAATGTACTGCGGACTGTAGATAATATTAAAGTCCACAACAGCTACACCAGAACCTTACAACTTTAAACAAGCAACTCTTGTTTGTACACATTTGTTATCTCGGAAACAGCTCTAATGATTTGAATGAAATTTGATATTGCAGATAATGTTTCACTTTTCAAATTTATCTGAATCAGTATTCCCTAAAAAAAATTGCAATTTTACTAAAAACTAGAAATTCTTGTATTACATTTCTCTGGAACAGCTCTAACGCCATGTCGTAGAATTTTCAGATAACAGTGATGTTAGTTTCTCTTTGGTTAGAGCAAGGAACTTTAGACTTCAAAATGCCAAGGAAGCGTTCAAGAAAAACGTATAACTTCAATCAAACTGCACGTAGCCAAGACTCGCTTTAAAAAATTAATAATATAAATCACATCCTTGAAAAAAAGTAGTTAAAGTGTTGATCTATGTTCATTCATGAATTTTATATTTAACCGAATACATTACTTATGTAGGTAGTTATGAAATATAGGTAATACATATTGTTTATATATCTAATCTATCTAATTCTATTATACAAGAAACTCTCGTGTATAGGTGAAATTAATTTATCTGAAATGTGTCTAACGGTTTTGACGAAATCTTTCATATTGAACAGAAATTGAAAGACATCGTATAAAGCTCGGTCACCCAGGTACTAATAATGAAAGATAGGAGAAGATACAGAGAAGATATATCATGTTAAAACGTTCCTTTGGAAACAGGAAACTAATTTAGTCTCCCTTCATTTCGCTGATGTTTAACGCAACGTCTACTATTAATTTGTTCGTTTATCAAATTCAGCTGTACTGGTGTACTGACCATAACATAAAAAACAAACAGTGCAATATTTCCGTTTCGTCACAACAAAATACATTTACGGCAGTAATGAGTTGGAAGGAAGCCGGAAATTAAAACTTTATTGATAGGGGATTACTTTCTCCTTCTCCCCGCACGAGCAATTTACCAGAGCGTGGCTAAATTGTTACATTATGAATAGTCTGTTTAATGTTTGGCGGACATCTGCGTGCGAGAAGCAGTTTTGACGATGTAATTAAAACTGTGGCTACTCCCGGACGGGAAGCTAGGTTCAACTTTCAAACCTTTACAAAAGTGCTCATCCTGTAACAAGTAATGACTGAATTTTTTTAAATTTATTTATTATTGCCACTCAGTATCAGGGCCATACAGCCTGTACTAGGTCGACATAATTACACTTCTGGGTTTTCTTTTAATTGAACAGTGAGTGCACAGTAGTGTCGTTTAAATTTCCTTCTACTCACTTTCTAACTCGCTCGGTTATTCCTGTGACCGGTCAGCTCTACCGGGCGAGCTGTTCCCGTTGGAACTTCCACAGGCTCTGGGACAAACGAAGGCTCGGCGGACAAACGAAGACTCGGCGGACAAACGAAGTCTCGGCAGTGCAGGAATATCGCATAGTGTCATCCTCGCCCGTGCCGCGCAAGAAGGATGATACATCATACAAAACGGGATAAGAATATTGTCAGTGCAGGAGGACCATTGACTGATGCATCTAGATATTTCTATGGCTATGTTAGAAAACTGAGGGGAAGAGAGGGTGTTGAGACGCTTATAGATAAGGATGGAGAAGGATTTGAAAAAGGCAGAGATATTAGGTAACAGCTTTAGTGAGAGCTTTAGGGACAATGAATCAGAAACCGGAGGGTCTAATTTTCAGAATGAGCTTTTCAACACAATTAGAAATGAAGAGACCAAAATATTTGAAATTCATCCTGAGGAAATCATGAAGGAAATAAGACAGCTAAAGAAAACATAAAGGGGCTGGTTTAGATAATATTACTACAGATATCTTAAAGATAGCCGGATGTGACATCGTACGTTATCTTGAAATGTTATTTAAATTGAGTCTGGATACTTGCTGCTTACCAGAGGACTGGAAAAGTGCGATAGTAGTGCTGGTACATAAAGTAGGGGTGAGATATAGAGTTGAAAATTATAGACCAATTAGTTTGACATCAGTGGTAGGTAAATTAATGGATAGATCGATATGCAACCACATCAGAAATATATGTGAGGAACGTAAGTGGTTTTCAAGTAGCCAACATGGCTTTAGGCAAGCATATTCATGCGAATGCTGACAATGGAGAAAACAGTACAAAATTTCTTCGGGAATCAAAAGGGAAAAACGCTACGTGGGGGGAAGGGGGTGTAGAAGCAAAAGCCACGTAGGGCTACGTGTTGAGAGAGGGGGTCTCACAGGAGGTCAAAATGGAGCTACGTGTTTTATGGACGCTCCCTCTATTGGGCAGACCATTTGTGACTTCACGTGTCACAATCCTCTCTTTCTATATCTTTTTTTCCCTCTTGCAATAATACATTTATTTCGGTGGGTGATATTGGCGTATCTTTAGCAAACATGTCCTTAGCAGGGCCAACCATTTTGTTTCAAGTGCCCTTCCGGCGTGCTTGACGAACAAACGAAACATCTGCAGACTTGGATGGGCAAGTGTCCCAATTTGTCTCCCATCGAGTTGGTTCATTATTTAGGCAGCCCAGAACCGGCAGTCCATCTCATGTATCTCATGTCAGGAACCTCCACTGCTTGAGAAACGAGATCTTAGCCTCACAAGAGGCTTTTTAACACATACAGTAAATTACATATATGTAGACTATACAATACGTCATACTACACTACTAATGCGTAAATCTGGTTATTCAGTGCGACGGAGTGACTAGCCATCCAATCTTCTAAATTTATCCGGTGTACTATATATGAAAACAAAAAAAAACAATTCTCGCGCCTTTCGTATTCGCCAGCCAAACACCTCGTCCACAGTCCTCGGCAATTGGAGTTCGCCAACGATGTGTGTAGAGACAACACGCCGGATGGAACAACAGCGGGAGTTTATTATTTCCGCGGCACGTACGAGAGTGGTCGTTGGAGCCAATCAGGTGCGATGTGCTCGCAAACACAACACACTGGTCACCACGGCTAGTCCCCAACGCAATTGTGCCCGTGTTTACGGTATTAATCAAGTAATCGTTGATCAGTACAACAACTGTGACGCGTCATCGTTGATGTACCATTTAGAATCAATTCGACGTCGTATTTACTGTCATTTTGCAGTCGACAACACACACGTTTCGGTACCCAGCTTTGCTGCCATCGTCAGGTGAAAAAATAATGGAGAGTTAATTCGGTGGAGGTGTTTCGACTAGAGATGCAATCGAAAGCTTCCGCGGCTGGAGTCAATAGTTTCTACGTTGTCGAATTTAAACCGCGTCTTAGCAGAAATCCCGACGTTTCGGCTGACATGACACTACCTTTTTCTACGGCAGCTCCGACCTGTTTCGCGCACTATAGTAAATAGAACTAACTCCCTAAATCAGACGTCACGTATCATTTTGCGAAGCTATTGAGCAAAGTACATGTCAAAGCAGTTTAAAAAGCGCGTAGCAAAAACGTCACCTCTTTGGTTTAAGATCACAAGCCGCGTTTTATGAGATTCCTTACAGCTGTTGGTTTGTCTACACTAGTCAGACGACGAGAGACTACGAGTACAGATCCATCAGTACAACTGTGTCACTGTGCAGCATTTATCAGCGAGCAGTCATGCCATCTACTTTCAGAATAATAGCAGTTATAACGATCAGCTTCTGATATAAATCTTTTTACCTTTCTTAGATTTCACTTACTTCCTATATAACATAAAATAATACTCCAAACCGTTTCTGTTTCCTTGAAAAAAAAAAAAAACACCAACCAAACAAAAATACTCCAACCAAACAAAAAAAAAAAACAAAAAACACCAAACAAAACAAAAAAACACCAACAAAACAAAAAACACCAACAAAACAAAAAAACACACCAACCAAAAAAACACCAACACAACAAAACAAAAAAACACCAACAAAACAAAAAACACCAACAAAACAAAAAACACCAACCAAACAAAAAATACCAACACAACAAAAAAACACCAACAAAAACGATAGCTTACTTTACCGACTATGAATTTCTCTGTATCCTCGTAGCACTTGTAGCAAAGAGGGTACATTTTGCGTTCTCTGCTATGCATCAGACGACGACTAATGTGGACTTTCCCCCCGTACTTTACTTCAAAAGTACTTTCTCTTGCCTGAAGGGATAATTATACTCCACGTATCTTTTTCTTGTCTACGTAGAGAGATTCGTCAACTTTATGACCACTACTAACCACTTCGAATTCCTCTTCGATATATATTTACTCTTTCTGCACTCCAGTTATCATTGAATACAACTACACCATTCTTTTTGGACGTGACAATGTTTATACCTATCGCCTTTCCGTCAACTCAAAGTCCAGCTATTACATCCTTTACAGCTCATTTCTTGCCGTTTCCATTACATCTAGCTCTCCCTTATTCATCTGTTCTGCTGTTATATAAAACTTTTCCTTGTTTTCCTGTCTCCTATGACCGCTTTTTTCCTTGCAGTTGAGATTGCTCCAAAATACTGCTGTGATTACTGGTGTTTATAAAAATTCATACGTATCATAAAATACATATACTTACGCACTTCCGAGTCGGTGTGGTGTATGTTCATTGTAATTTCTTTTGAAATAAGATGAGTGGTGACTGAGTCGGGCAAAATCCATGGACAGGCCATCTGGTAATGATACCAAGAACCTGCAGAATTCTATGATAACAAACTGCTCAGTGAACGTCCTTTACTGGTTCGTCGCGTTTTGATTCCAAGAGACTAGGGTTAAATGCCAGTTCATACTGGAAATCAGAACAGGCCAGGACAAATATCAGAATCGCTATACACGTTAGAGAAGAACCTACTGTTGGGTTATAAATTGTAGTAAACGCTTCTACGGGGAGGGACAATTTATTGTAATAATATTATAAGCATAATAATTAATTAAGGATATTAAATTTTAGGAGATAATGCAAATATGAAATTGACAGTAACCTCGACGCAATCTAAAGTATAGTATAACAGTCAGAATTTTACATTTATTTAGCTTCAAATGGCAATTACATATCTATACGAATTTACCGTTAATACTAATACATGATTGCACAAAATAACAGCGCAACGTCTAGAGGTACAATTAGCCTTTGAGAAAGAAAAATAAGATATTTACTTTGAAATTATGCTCGAATAATTAATACATCTGGAGGAATGATATGAAAGCAATATACACAACGAACGATTTCATCACACATCGTCATAAATGATGCTGTGACTTCAAACAATGAGAATATACTTGGGCACCATGAATGGAACGATTATACCATTCAAAATTTACGGGACCGTATCAAGAGTCTTGCAAGGTAAAATTCTTTCCTAACAATTCGTACTGTCTTGGCAAATTGTGCCGTTAGCTCAGCAGGATTTTACTTTGAAAGTTAGAGCAGAAATGTTTCATTCCAGGGAAGCTTGCGGGTAGTTAATTAGTTTCATGGAATACAATACACTTGTCTTGGTGATGTAACACTTTACCATAGCAGCTGAACTCTGGAAGGTGGTGATGATTTAAGATGGAGTCACGGAATGTGACACCCTGTGACTCACAAGGCAGTTGCATCCACACTAAGTCTGTGTAATGCCCACATCAGCATTACAGACAATATCCGACTCAGGAAATCAAGTCAGGAACCGTAGCCAGAGTCAGCGTCCAGCACCAGGATCAGAAACAGAATGAGCTCGTCGTCGCTGCCATCCCTTACGTAAACTTCACCTCCGCCTTCTTGGACTCAGAGAACATGTTAGACAGAAAATCCAAGAATTTTAGTCATGTGTACATTTTATAGGATGGTGGTCAGTTGTCCAGATGTAACGTGATATATTACTGACATTTTATTCGCGGTCGCCTACACTGCGCGTGAGCTACCAGAGTCGGCTGTATTCGGAAGCATTCGGAGGGGACGCTATGGGCCGAGGACTCGTTTACCCGCTAGGTACGATGACCTGTTGTTGACTGGAGTCCCCTCAGGAACACACTCAAGTTTCCTGGATGCGTAGGATCAGGTAAAACCACCCCATCCCATTCTCTTTGTGAGAGGCAGGCGAGAACACGCTCTAGCGAAGGCCGCACCACACTCAATATTCACCATATTAAATGCTTTTTGTCCATTGCATATTCTCATTAAAATAAGGTGAATAATTACAGCCTTTCTTACAACCTTCCGCATTTTATAAAATTATATAAAGATAAAAATTATTACCTAAGATTTTTGTACATAAGTAATCTAATAAACGTTCTTCAATATAGTAACATAAGCCATGGAATGTGGTTCCAGACGTCACATTACAAAAGTAATCCAATTACCGCATCCTCACTGCTAGATCCGGTCAGGTCAGGGCGAGGAGGTTTACATGAAGATCGTGCCCGCACCGACCAACAACGCCAGTGTGAACGTGCGGCAGTCGGGTCAAATCAACATGGACAATGAATCTGTCATAGAGATTGTTTGTGATTTCAGTGAACTGTACGATTCAACCACAAAAAATATTGCGATTCATCTCACAAAAGTATCGTATGAATAGAGATATGGAAAAACTCCAAAAAGATAGCAAATACACTGAACAGCCTAAAAAACTGGTATAGGCAAGCATATGCAAACACAGAGACATGTAAACACTCAGAGTACGGTGCTGCAATCGGCAACGCCTATACAAGAAAACAGGTATCTGGATCAGACGATAGATCGGTTACTGCTGCTATAACGACAGTTTATCACGATGAACGTGGTGTTATAGTCGGAGCACGAGAGATGGGACACTCTTCTGTGTTTAAACACTTCCGCTGGCCATCAAACTCCCCAGACACGAACATTATTGAGCGTATCTGGGATGCCTTGGAACGTGCCGTTCAGAAGAGATCTCCAACCCTTCGTACTCTTATGGATTTATGGACAGCCCTGCAGGATGCATGATGTTAATTCCCTCCAGCACTACTTCAGACATGCCACGTCGTGTTGCGGCACTTCTGCATGCTCACGGGGGCCCTACACGATATTAGGCAGGTGTACCAGTCTTTTTGGCTCTTCAATATTTTCTAAGCCCGTTAATATAGAGTTCTAGCCACTAGTTTCTTCGAGTTTACTTTAACATTGGTATATAATATAGCGCAAACGTCTACATCGAATATAAATACCTTGTATGCCCATCTAAAATAATGGGATTAATCCATTGCTCTGGTAGTCCATTTCCTTCTATTTTGTTAACTAAATACAGTTGTTATTAAATAGCGCTCTTAAGCTGTATAAGAGATTTCTCTGGACAGAGATTATAGGAAAACGTCTACGTTGACTGAATATTAATAACCAAAAAGCAGCTAATAATTATTATGTTAATTTAAACGCAATACATACTTTTTCAGTGTTGTCTCAATTCATTTAATCACGGATGCTTAATTAAATAGAATTGTTATTAAATAAGGCTCATAACCTCAATTTTAGCCGCAGTTAGTCCTGTAACGAATGCCTTACGTCAGCTTTGCAGTGATTGTGACAGAGTAACCAAATATTTATAGCTAAAAATTATAATATTTCAGAAAATAGCGCAACATATGGAATTACCGCAAAGAAATATGATAACTTTATGTTGTCCGCGTCAAAAATATTGTGGGTAAAAAGCGGTAAACTTTCTTATTATTGCCTTGTCTTCAGTATCTTGAGTACCCAGGACCATCGTCTTTTTGATGGTGACCATGCATGTTTCTCTCCTTCGAAAATAAGGCAGATTTTAATTTTAAGTTAGCGTAGAGAGCGGCATTGTTCATTAACGAGTGAACAACTGTAATTGACTTTAGTTGACCGTGAGTGTCAGAACTACTGGTAGAATACTGGGTCGTGGGCCAATCCGCCCCAGTGGTACGTTGATCACTAGTGTGATTTATTTTTAACATTTCAAACTCATCCTTGCACCGGCTAGGTTTGTGAAATGCGTGATCTCTAGACTGCGTGATCTACAGCTTGCGTGCAGCAATCTGACTTGCGATCTTACTTTGCAGTTTATTGTTTTAGTAGCAATTTTCTTGGCTAGATTTAAATTTAAAATTTAAATTATAACCTAATTTACTGCAATTAATGGTAGTAAACGGTGTTAGTCGCACATACTTACTGGAATAGTCTTTTAATGTGTATAATTATTGTGTACTGTTTTTATTACTTCTTGTTTCATATCCTGAGGGAGAGGAATAAACATAGGAAGGAATATTTCGTCCTGCCTGCTGTTTTGAGGAATTTTTCCACAGCCATTAAGGTGAATGCCGGGATGGTAATAATCTCAGTCTCATAACCCACACATTTAAAAAAAAAAAAAAAAAAAAAAAAAAAATGAGACAGAACGAAAAACTTCACTTTTGCCATTGGTTTAGGTCGAACAAAATCGATTTTCGGTTTTCATGATATTTCGATAGATTTAGGTATTCTTTGAGTATTATGAAAAGGATTTCGCTGAAAAAAAAATTTTCGTGCATTTAAATAGCATTTTCATTCCACGTGCATTTCGGTGTCACACCCACTTTTCTGCATATATTTTAGACCTTTATAACCCCTATATTGCATATTAGGGATTTTTTTTTCTGACTCGTGAGTGTGTTGGCAATCCTTGGAGGGCAACTGTCGTTATTCTCTTGTTTCTGCTGTTTGTAAACAACACACTTTGGAACACGTTGTTAGTTTTGTTTGAGTGCGTTTACGAGTAGTTGTTATCTTTGAAGTCAGTTTACCGCAAACTAAAATTTTCAGTACATATGCCCCATTATATCAGAATCGACCGAAGATAATTTAATGAAATTTTCAGACTCTGCATAGCAAAAAAGCCACATCTGGTACTACAAGCGTTAATATTCCACTATTAGGATGTTCACAAAAAACATTTTCTTCAGAAAAACATTTAATATTTTTATTAATAAATTTAAAAAAGTATTTTTTTAAAACTATCAAACGTATTAAGTAGATTTTAGTACAGTTGACTTCACTAGCGTCATGCAACATTCTGTAAAAATATTAAGGTCCTGCATCAAACAGTTTTTTTCACAAATGGGTCAAATACTTGCTTAAATTAACATGGCCTTAGATAGGCAGGGGTGGTCCCCTTAATATGACCAGGCATTAAGTATTTAATTCTTGGCGTCTACAAGGGTGTGCAGCTTTAAATTTGACCATGTCAACGATAAGTAAAACTCATTAAAAGCAGCCGATCCCAAAATGTTGGGAAAAGGTGGTGAAGAACGAGATCGATATATATTACTACAGGGCGTTCGCCGGAAAACGCTACCCTCCCAGTCTGTTGCCGTCGGCAACTTGCTCGGTCAGTCTAGCCAGCAGCTCCCGCCACACGGCACCGTGAATCACCGCACTGTTTAACACCTCCGCTGCCCCAACAGTGTTGTGAATAAACGTTTCTTTGCGGTTTGGCTGGTTTGGGGCTTCATACTCTTACTAATCTGTACCGTGTTTGAGTGTGAGTAAAATTATGGTACGTTACAGTTTGCAACAAACAATATTTCTCTACGATACATATGTGAAGAAGAAGTCATTTAAAAAGTGTCTCAGTAAATTTCGTCGCGAATTTGCTGGCGCTTTACTGCCAGCTAAATCAACAATTCTGCGTCTGGTTAAAAAAGTAAGAGAAACGGGTTCATTTTTTAACAAAAAGAGACTGTCGGTCAACCGTATTCTCACAGAGGAGAAAATTGACGATATCGCTTTTCGACTAGAACAGTCACCCAAAAAATCATTAAGTCAGTTAGGGCAGCGTGTGTCTCGAAATATGTTCAGAAGGTGTGAAATGTGCATTACACAAGAGGGTCAACACTTCTAGCATCTTTTATAAGATAAGCTAATGAATTACGTCACATTTAAATGAATCGCTAATTGCAGAAAGGGAACATGTCCATTTCGTAAAAAAAAACTTTTTTTCCGGAAAAGGCATCTTTCAACTTAGCCCTTTCGTTCTCTGCAGAAAGTCACTTAAAAAAACATATAAATAATATGCTTCTCATCCCAAACAAACACAAAATGTAATACTGAGTAGTCTACCGTACGAACGTAATACAGTTTTTTGTCATGTCCCTAAAACTTATCAAAATGGACATGTTCCCTTTCTGCATTTAGCGATTCAAATGCTTAGCACATACAAGTTTATGAAGCGTAATTATTATGAAATAGTCCGCGGCCGACGGTCGAACAATGCCGGAAACTGAGCGCTCGCTCGCCGGGAGCAGTTTCTTCCTTGTAGCGCTAACAGTGGGTTGCGTTTCCCGGCGAACGGCCTGTATTATTATTATTCCACTTCCGATGAATTCAGGTAATTTGTAACATATGCTTTTGTAATCAAATGTTTATTCTAACAGAAAT
The DNA here is from genome assembly GCA_031002005.1 of Vandiemenella viatica. Taxonomy (NCBI): domain Eukaryota; kingdom Metazoa; phylum Arthropoda; class Insecta; order Orthoptera; family Morabidae; genus Vandiemenella; species Vandiemenella viatica. The sequence goes on from CM061919.1 coordinate 252,564,475, forward strand.
ATGAAATATATGTTTGCATCTGATATGATCCACAGTTTAAAATAAGCTTAAGTGACAGTGGGCATTATTCTAGATGCTGCATCTAATTGCCGGCAAGTGCGCAGATCATTCAGTGCTCATGCGCGCACTTAACGCGTAACGCTGACAAATATTTCCCTACATGTAATAGCTACCAAAATATTCCAACTGATGACTTCCCACAGCAAAAGGGCGAAACGCTTCTGGTAAAATTAATAAAACAATTGTAAATAGACGGAATTAAATTTTAAATATTTCCCTATAGTGTTGAATGCTTCATTCCAAAAACTGTTAGCGTAGTATATACATTTGATTAACATTTTACGACAAATATTATGACTTTTACATATCCATAACAACTGGAGAATGAAGCTGCTGGTACGTAAAAGTGTGTTAGTGGGATGTGTGCATAGTTCTGGATTTAAAATGTGTAGCGGACAGTTTTGAGAGAAATCCAAGGGTAGAGCGTAGATTATACGGTGTTGGCAGCAGTTATTAAAGTTTGAGCGCGGCACAGTGGTACCACTGAGCTAAGTAACGCCTTGAGAGAGCGCACTCGGGCCATGAATAGTTGAGTCTAGGCGGGAGTCCCCCGAGGCCAGCGCGCACTGCTGCCAACTGCTCGGCGCCAAAAAGTGCCACCGCGAGCCTGCACAAGTAAAACTCCGTGGCGAAAGACATCAGCAGTTACGAGTAGCAGTGGCTCCCTCGGTGAATGTAAATTGCGAACTTGGATGTAGACAATGACTAAGGAAAGAAACCTAATTCTGACCCTCGTTTTGCTCCTAATATGTCCCCTCTTTGAATTCAGTTAATCTCACTTGAATTCTAATGGAGTATATTTTTTCGTATGTTCTCAAATAGCCTGCGTGGCAGAAGTTACTAAATATCAAATTCATTTTTTATCAAAACGTTTTAAACACTGTCTGTGATAAAAGGTAGCCAAAGCCACGGCTCTGTTAAGAATATACACATAAATACCAGAAAAGTCCACAAAAAATAAAAAAGAACATGAAAAGGTTTATTATATGATTTGACCATGTGATATAAACGATTTAGCTTGCACAATATTCGTAATAATTGATAATTTATCATATAAGAAAAAAGTGATAAATTTCTACGCCAGTAGCGAAAAAGAAATCTTCACTTTTCTAACAACGGTTTCTATTTATTTTGGCCATCTGTAACAACATTTCAAATTACTTTAACTTTGATGAAATATTAATATGAATTACAGAGGTTCGCCTTAAGGAAAGCCGTGGGTTCCTATTTGACTTGGCAGTTTCAGGAATTTAAACAAATGATGCAGTGATACAGAATAGCAGTGCAGTGAGTAGATTGTTACTTTGTAGTGTTTAAGGCACCTCAAAAAAACCTGTCACTCTTGCTGAAAGCACTAATAACGCAACAGGTGGAATATTTGTCTCTGCCCAGCCCTGAAAACTTCAAAACATCATTTCTTTTTATATCCACATGTTCAAATTCATGCAGCGAAGTAAGTGACGGTTCCACGTAGAGAACAGTGTTTGGGTTTGGTTACTTTCCTCCGTTTATATGAATCGCAATTGGTGCGATATATGCACGATATTTCGGACAAAATGATTAAGAGAGGCCAAGTTGAGAATGTAGCACCAGACCTTCCCAAGGGGATTGTTACTGGGAACCATACAATTATGATAAACAAGCATTTTTACGCTTCTTGGAGGACCTTGATGTTTGTAGCAACGCTTGTTTTTCTTATAGTAACAGAGAATAAACGTTGAAATTAATTTCCACAATGTCTGTACGCTTATTGGAGAGTTAACCTTCGATTTAGCGTCTCCATTAACGGTGTCCGAGAACTCTAACGTAATACAACGTAGTCTTCACGGGTGTACCGCCGGATAGTGTTGTGGAAACACAATATTTCGACGGCTAGCTCCGCCGTCTTTTTCAGGTGTAGAGACATCTGCACTGGTTGGCGGGAAAGTCTTCGTTCTTACAGCTAACTTAAAAAAGAAAAAGTTAAGTCGTTTTAAAAAAAAAAATAAAAAAAAAAAAAAAAAAAAAAAAAAAAACCGAAATTAACAGAATCAAAAGTGTGGTGTGTTTATTTATATTGTAACGTGATCTCTGGTGAGGGTAGGTGTTTCGTATAGGAGTGTTCATCTGCGATGCAGTATGATCTATGGCACCTGTCTCTTCTCAGTACGAACGGATTATCACTTCTTGCTGCGTTATCTAGTCACGTAGTCATAAGATATACAGCAGGCATTAAGCTACACCAGGGGCAGTCAACCTTTTGTATCTCTGTTAGTCGTTAAAGTTAAAGAAAATAATAACAATTCCTTACAAAATACTTGATATCGGACTTTCACTACGTCTGGTGGAATAAATCTTTAGAAAACGTACTTAAAGCTATTTATTTATACCTTTGCTGACATAGATAGAAGCATGAAGTCTGGTGAAATTTAATTATTTAATTTATTAGTGAGATCCCCGAGGCTGATGCTGTTAAATAAAATACTGGATGTCTAGCTTAATTTTTGTAACGAACAAATGAATATCTCCTCTTTCCGAAAATTCGTTCAGTTTATTTCCTTGGCAATAATATGATTGCACGACATATGAGATACGGAAAGGTAGCAATAAACAGAATACCATATTTCACATATTTAGATAAAAGACAGGCTTTTTTTTTATTTTGCCACAGGTTTTGGTATCCACCACTATGGAATATATATTTAATTTCTTCCTCTTATCCAATTTCTAACAGTTCTTCTTGGCAAGTTGTAGCAGTCTCTTTAATACTTGCGGGAAAATGATTTTTCATTCAGTCATACGCCTTCAATTTCCAAATGTCTTCAAATCGTTTTTCCAGGTCCAATTTAAGTTCATTGAAGGGACTACTGAATCTATCAATATCTTCTGGAGAATATTATGTTTTATAGATGATAATTCAGGTAACAGATGAACTCCTCTTTTCAATTAATTATAATGTAGTAGTTCAAGTCAATAAGTAATGGCATTATACTTTGGAAACCTATTAGAGTTTTACTAGCTCCTAGGAGCTGCAAATTGACATAATTAAATCTCCTGAATTTTTTTTAAAAAAATCCAAATAATTTTTCAAAAAACGTAAGTGCATCAGTATCGGACTAAACCCCTACCGAACCATGGAAGATGAAACGCTCACAAGTGGGTGGTAAGGACTAGCTTTGAAACCACGAAAAGCACATCCAAACTGGTGCTACAGCTTTTGTTTGAAGCTTCCTGAAACCCAGGCTCGCTTACAGATTTATAATAGTGTAGAAGATAATGTAAAAACCAGGGGACTGGACGGAAAGTAGCTTCTTGGGGAGATAATAGTTAAAAGTGACAAAAACTAACAGTTAGGGTATTGAAGTGTTCCCTATGTTAGGGAAGCGACTTCTCGACCTTACTGTGGCCGTTCACTACAAGTTATTAATTTCCAAATAATATTAAGATTAAAAAAAATCAGGTGGGCGCCAGAGATTGGAGTGTACCCTATTCTGAGGGAAGCGACATCCAGATCTCAAAGTATTGTTACTTAAACATGAATTATTGGACAACTAGAATTATTAATAAACTCAAATGACACATTACATGATTGGATGGGATCTATTGAAAACAGGGTTCACAATCTGACTTTACGATTTACTTATGGATTTTAATTGTTTGCTTGACAAGATTTTACAAAGATTAATTTTCTTTCTGCAAAACAAGGGTACATAACTTTCTTGGTGGAGCAAGAGAGTCCGTCTCGGGGCGATAACTAGGGTAAAAAAAACGACGATGATGCAAAAGTTCCTTTTTCTGAATGGTGGTTACCGTGCAGGCGAATCTACGTTGTGCAGTCGGTGGGTTGACCAGCTCTCCATCACGGCCGGCTGCCTCACTGCTGTCGCCAGTAGTCAGCTGTTCGGTCCATCCACACCTCTCCGTCGGTAGTCAACAAGTCCCCTCGTCTTCTCGCGCTGCCTCGAAGAAGCGTCGTGTTCCGCCCCCTCTTCATGACGTCTGCCAATCACTGTCTTTGGAGGGAAGATTTTTCCACTGGTTGGCTCAGGACATGCAACAAAACCGCCCTTTTTTTGTAATAAAAATACAAATTTTTCCTATTGGCTGTGTACTCCTGGCTTCCCCTCACCCTTCGTTCTTGGATACAGATATACATTTTTATTTTGTTTGTTTACTAAAACAGCCCAGGCTCCCACTCCATCTTGAGTCGCAGGCCTTGTCACGAGGCTGTTATGCCATAAGTCACATTTAATGGAAACACTCAGGGGGTGGCGTTCCCCAAACACCAGCAGAACCTCCCCTGGGACCGGGGACCGACACACACCAGACGAGAAAAGAAACACGCGCACCTCTGTCTCTCGCGGATCATTACAACTTTATCCACCAACTCCGATAATTTAAAATTATTCACTGAATAATTTTAAATTCCTTAATAATTGTTCATTAAACACACTCGCGATAGCTAGCATCACTATTTAATTATGCCCTGTCTTGCTCTGTCCCCTGTGACCACTCCACATATCTACCAACAAAATATCAAATTGAGTAATAAAATACCCTGCTTTCAATCATCCCAACTAATATGTCATTTAACATGATTCAAGAGCGTATTATCCTTGAGCATCCGTTTCAATCCCCCGAACAAGTGTGGAGCGAAACCAGATGGAGTACGTCATCTAATTTATAAACATATTACATTCATTACTTATCTAACAATGTTGCATCTATAATTAAACAATGAAACATGAAAATAAATGGACATATTACTTTGAAAATTCTTAATTCACTGAAGATACACTATCATTCACATTCTCTTAATGTTTTCTAACAATTCTATATTCATTAAACAATTTTTTTTTTCAATGATTATAATCCTTCACACAATCATTTGTGATGAGCGTACCCTTACTATAAAACATTACTAAATAAGTTTTTTTTAATTTTATTATTTCACCAGTGGTTTCTGTAACCACATACCTTCATTGAACCAACTTCCAAGATTAGTACACAGTTTGAGTTCTCACACAGCAATGTGTAGCGTAATTACATGAATGTCTATCCTCTGACCAGTACAGAAGCACGTCTTTCTAATGATTATCTAGCTGAGTTTTGTAAGATCCTTGGTTCCTTTTTCGGGATAAACCCTTCCTTCCCTCTCTAAGGCATGCTGATACCCCGTGTTTGATTTTTTTAATTGTGTGTCACCGACCGTATCACTTACCACGTCGTTGTTCGAGAAGTTGATTCAAACAATACCAGTGAAACAAAACTGAATAGTTTTCGTTACTGCTAGAGCAGGAAAATTAATCTTATTAATCCTAAAATCTCTTATCACAATAATAAAATAGGTTTTAGATTATCGTCAACTACTTAAATCTTCAACGATCCGTTGGCTTATTTCTAGTGCTTAACTATTTTTACTTCTACGTTTTTCAAACTATTTTACAATCAACTCATTCTGTATCGGCGTTTCCCATCTGTATAATTAAAATTTCAGGACTCTGAGACAGCAAAACAATCTTAGTACGACCAGTTACTTTTTTAACTGCTCAAGTAAATAAAATTATCTTTTATCGATTACCATATCTTCAAATTATTTTCTTATTGCATCCTCGGAAAATCTTTCATGACGGGTTCATGATTATTCACATTTCTTTTCAAACCACTTTAATTTTTATCAAGCCACAATTACTTCTTTCGTGAAATCTTCTAACCGGTGTTCTATGTATATTCTTTATCAAGCGTTTACAATCCTCTCTTCAGAAAATTCTCAGTGTGTTGTACCACCCTCTACTTTCGTAATGCGACTATAGTTCCGCGCTCGTTCTAGCTTCCACGACGAAATGACTTTTTCTGTCATCTATTGAATTCTAATTGACGATTTTATCCGTCAACAAATCATTTATGCCCCTTTTACCTTCAACGGTCTTTCGGTCAGCATATATCCTTACCAATCATTCAATATCATTTCTCGCAAATTTTTGTCATCATTCTTACTATCACGAGCACTTCCTTTCACTTGTCTCTTACGATTTTCAATAGCAACACACGGCCAATTATCATCATTCCGATTATAAACTACATCTTAATGCCACGTATTATTTTAGACTTTATTATCTTTGTAAACATTTCAGCAAACCCGTCTCGAATTAGTATAACATAACGTAATTAAACCAGATCTCTCTCTTTTTATAATTCGTCGAGGATATTTTCTTTTAGTGTTATGAATAATGGGGTCTCTTTTTTTTTTATGGAAATCTTCTAAACTTGCGAACACCAATTGATCAATTTTTCCGTATTCTGTCCACTCATACATCTCAATTATTATTATTTCTTTTTCAACGAAATTACTACATTAACTTCCGTTCTATATTATTTTTGATGAAACCACCTCTGTATGTTTTCCAACGGATCCTACAATGCTCTAATAATTATCAGTACGAAAAATTAACTTTACAGTTACTATTCTATATTCACTTATTGCTAACTACAAACATTATAATCTTGCCTGGTCATATTTACAATATCTGCTGATCAAAATGCTTCATATACTCGTTAACACTTCAAGCGGCCATGCACAATCTGCATCCATTTTTCATTTTCCAAATTATTATTATTCCTATTCGCTCGATACTCCAAGCAGTGCTGTTCATTTACGATCGGCAATCCTGTACAGCTTTGTTTTTTCTTTGTTGTCGTAACATTTCTGTAGGACTCCCGGTCGAATACCTTTTCTAGCGTGGGCCTGTTATCCAGAAAATTTTTTGCGCCTCTGTCAACCTCCCTTCCAGCTGTGAGGTCAGGCACCCGGAGGAAAGCAGTCCCCCTCACACATCTGTTTTTCGGCAATGTTCTCTGCCCGCGAAACTCTCTCATTATCCCGGCAAATGTTTCATTTACCTTTAAGAACTTGACATACTTTATGTATTCTCGTTCGCTGCAGACTGTTGATCTTTGATGTATTTGTCTCTTTTTTTCTCTGTTTGTTATTGTTCCACTGACAGACAGCTGTAGCCGAATCGACTTAATTTCATCCATCAACATACTCTTTTCGAGTTCGGTAATCGAACGTGAAAAGCTACTATTTTCACACACATTGTTTTCTTCTTTTCTTCCGACGATACTTTCAATTTCAGCAAATTTTCCGCAAGACTCTACAGTTCGCAAATCATCCTCAGATTCTCTTCCAGGATCTCTTGTTTCCGTTTCCTTAGAAACTTCATCTTCAATCATTTGATTTTCCCTCGCAGTGCTCCTCAATTCATTCAAATTATTCACCTCGTTTTTCCACTTATCAACAACCACAGCTACAGTGTTTTTCATTTCTTCATGCTCCACTACATTAATTGTCGGTTTTATTTCCTGGTCTACTGTTTTTCGCGAATGCTCTGTCATTTTTCGATCCGTCTCTCCAAACTTTTTTTCCATGCACTGACGTGCAGTTTCAGTTTCGATCTTTCTCATATCGGCATCCCCGCTTCTGAAATCAGATCTTACTTGTTCGCAAATGGCGATTCGCTGTTCATTCAACTGTAGACTTATATCAATTTTCAAGCTTTCACTGAGAGCCGCAAATCTTTCGCTTATCCGATTTTCGGTTTCATTTTGTCTTTCCATCATTAAACCAAATTTTTCGTTCATGCTCGCGCTCATTTCGCAAATAATCTTCGACTGTTGTTCCAGCATAGTTTTAAACATTAACATCATGGGATTACATGCAACATTTACGCAACCCGTACTCTGAGCATCAGTTTCAGATTGAGCTACCGCTTGTTGAATCGGTTCATTAGTAGGAGGGCCCGTGATCGCGTCCTCACTTCCGGTTTGAGAAGGATTTTCCCCAGCTTCGATTATCACGGCATCGACTGGAAACTGCTCGCTTTCTACATTCACAGATTCCATCGTTTCTGAAGTTGAAGCATCGGTACTTTGCGACATGTTGGTTGATTTTCCTGACCTGAGTAACATTCACTCAATCCACTAGCGTACGATCGCGTTACCAACTTTCTAAACCTATGCACTGATTTATAAAATTCTTTACAAACGACATCAAATTAAACCTCTCAGTAAACCACATTTACGACCATTAACATTTCAATCAATGCAAACACACCGCGAATTTAACCCGGAAAATCAGTAACACACACCAAAAAAAAACAGAGAAAAACTTTCTGATTACCAAAATGCATAAAGATTTGGACCGCACCAAAATACTGAAAGCAAGAAACTCATACTCGTCTCAGCATAGTCAAACAGATATTCTACACTCTAACACAGAATTTTTCAACGCCGGTCAGATGAAAATTGTTACCTTCAGACAAACCTTGGAAGTTGTTTCAACGTAACTTTCAAAAAAAAATCCACAATAATGACAACACAAAATGAGAGACCATCACACAACAAATCAGGACAACACAAAGGCGAACAAAAAAAACCATCACACCAAATTTCAGTCCTATGCCAACTCAAAACTCTTTGAACATCGACTAAAAAAAATCAACAAAACATCAAACATATAATATTCTCCATCCTGCTTTCGCCTACATCCAAAACTAAATAAAACAAAGTTCATATGACATAACAAGACCTGTATGTTTAACATAGATCATATGATTATTTAAAAAAAATCTCCATCTGGTTCGGCACTGCACTGAAATAAAAAAATAATGTTATAATAATAATGGAATTGAAACTTTTGCATCCACCCGTTTATTTTTTTTTTCGTTAGCCCCACGTTCTGGGCGTCATAATTTGAAGTGTTCCCTATGTTAGGGAAGCGACTTCTCGACCTTACTGTGGCCGTTCACTACAAGTTATTAATTTCCAAATAATATTAAGATTAAAAAAATCAGGTGGGCGCCAGAGATTGGAGTGTACCCTATTCTGAGGGAAGCGACATCCAGATCTCAAAGTATTGTTACTTAAACATGAATTATTGGACAACTAGAATTATTAATAAACTCAAATGACACATTACATGATTGGATGGGATCTATTGAAAACAGGGTTCACAATCTGACTTTACGATTTACTTTAATTGTTTGCTTGACAAGATTTTACAAAGATTAATTTTCTTTCTGCAAAACAAGGGTACATAACTTTCTTGGTGGAGCAAGAGAGTCCGTCTCGGGGCGATAACTAGGGTAAAAAAAAACGACGATGATGCAAAAGTTCCTTTTTCTGAATGGTGGTTACCGTGCAGGCGAATCTACGTTGTGCAGTCGGTGGGTTGACCAGCTCTCCATCACGGCCGGCTGCCTCACTGCTGTCGCCAGTAGTCAGCTGTTCGGTCCATCCACACCTCTCCGTCGGTAGTCAACAAGTCCCCTCGTCTTCTCGCGCTGCCTCGAAGAAGCGTCGTGTTCCGCCCCCTCTTCATGACGTCTGCCAATCACTGTCTTTGGAGGGAAGATTTTTCCACTTGTTGGCTCAGGACATGCAACAAAACCGCCCTTTTTTTGTAATAAAAATACAAATTTTTCCTATTGGCTGTGTACTCCTGGCTTCCCCTCACCCTTCGTTCTTGGATACAGATATACATTTTTATTTTGTTTGTTTACTAAAACAGCCCAGGCTCCCACTCCATCTTGAGTCGCAGGCCTTGTCACGAGGCTGTTATGCCATAAGTCACATTTAATGGAAACACTCAGGGGGTGGCGTTCCCCAAACACCAGCAGAACCTCCCCTGGGACCGGGGACCGACACACACCAGACGAGAAAAGAAACACGCGCACCTCTGTCTCTCGCGGATCATTACAGTATGTAATGTGACAGAGACAATTCCTCTGTCAAATGTAACATATCACATGTAAAAACAAATTCACAGCCACTGACGATGCTCCACACCATAGGGGCGAAACGCGTATGGAAATAAAGAAAACAGTAACATCAACAGTTGTTTCCAGACGGAATTTTGATTTATAATCTATTAACCAACAACTGCGGAAGATGGCCTACTGCCAGATTTGCAATTATTTCCTCTTCATTGCACCGATCTTATCCCGCTTTTAATGACCTCGGCGTCGACAAACCCCAAAGTAGAATAAAAAGCAACAGGGTAGTACATCGGGACCAATGTTGTTGATCATTATAATGAATGATTGTTAACTGATTCCTGTTCGTTCTTCGTTCATGATCAGTAGATTGTTTATCTCATAATCCAAGCTTTCGGCTGCCACCCTGCTACCTCCGTCAGAGATACTGTTTATGTTGACATAGCAACGAGCGCCAAGCATCGCAGAGTAAAAGGCCGCTATCTTCGGGGATGTTGTTGGTATTATTTAAAATTTCTGCTGCCTCTTTCATTCGTCGAAGCAACCGCTGGTCTTCTCTCCACAGCAGCCTCTTGTCTTGAAATTTTATTATGCCCGATGTCTATGGCATGGCGAAATTGTCGCTGTTGTCATAGTTATAGTCCCTCCGCCACTGTGCGGCCTGTCTCGCTGATGTAAACACCGCAACATCTGCAGGGGATTTCATAAACACCCGTAAGCTGGTGTGGGTGTTACTTGTCTGGTAAGTGACTGGCCAAGTTTGCAGTGAGCTTTATACACTATCCGGTTTAACAGTTTCCCAATCCGGTGATACAATGTATGTATTGGAGACAGGCGAATTTTCTTGGCACATTGGCATCATGGGAAAAGTTGACGTCTTCCATGGGTTTTTCAGGTCTTAAAATCCTTCTGATGTCAGCTTCACTATACGCGAGGACAGTGCGTGACTCGAAAAGTGTGATGGAAGAAATGGAGAGACTTACAAAAATATTCACGTCTCCCATAGGTTCATGGTATCACTGACCGGATTGTGAAACTGTTATAGCGGGTGGAGGTGCGAAAAATATATACAGCTCACTGCAAACATGGTCAGCTATTAACCAGGGTAAAAGACAGATTACACCCACACCAGCTCACGGGTGTTTATGAAATCCACTGCAGCAGTGGCGGTGTTTACATCGGCGAGACAGGCCGCACTATGGTGGAGAGACTTAAGGAATATTTCCGCCACTGTAAATATAACAATAGGGACAAATCCGCCGCCGTTCGCCATGCTATTGACACCGGGCACGAAATAAAATTTCAAGACACGAGGCTACTGTGGAGAGAAGACCAACGGTGGTCTTGACGTGTGAAAGAGGCAGCAGAAATTATAACGAAGATAGCGGGCCTTTAATCTGCGATGTTTGGGGCTCGTGGCTATGTCAGTATAAACAGTATCTCTGACGAAGGCTGTAGGATACCAGCCGAAAGCTCAGATTATGAAATAAACAACGCGGCACACCCCGAAAATTTACTAATCATGTTTGTTAACTGGTTTTCAGTCAAAAGTTTGATTGTTTCCGGTTTATAATGTTGAGTAACAGGGCTACAAAAGGAAATAATTCAGTCCAGTTTGTGTATGGTTTCTCTAAATTACACACAGATAATTAAATAATCGAATTCTTCACGCTAAAGATTGACTGCCGTACACTTAAACAATGTAGATCATTGATTAACCTGTCGATAAAATTACGGTAATAATAATATCTGTTTTAATGAACACCGCATTCCAGTCTACCACATCTTTAGCAGCACACATAATATAATATTCATTTAGAACTGTTCATATAGTTTAGACCCTCCTTTAACACAGCAACCTTCCAAAACAGCGATTATAAAAACTGAAAAATTATATTCATAAATCATAGTGAAACAACGTTAGCAAACTCGAGTAGCGAAATGAGGGAATCATAAAGAGATAGACTTTCTGTATTTTATGAACCATCATGTTGCGTTCCACACACCACAAGCTACAGAGAAATCAAGTATCACGTTTTTGGTGGGTCTTCAAGGAATGATGGTAAATGCCAAAAAATGAGTCGTTATATCGGGTACACAGTAAAACGAGGAGTTTGTTCGATTATACGGAGGACTGGAAATGATCTCGTAAAGGACATATATAACGCCAGCTTGCAAGTATATATTTAAATCGTATTTTATTATGTGTACGAATTTTCATAAACATCAATAGTGAGAGTACTGTTTAGGAGCATCCTTGACATCAGGTAGCAAAGCAGGACACAGGAGACCAGATGACCAGGAGCACTGATACGTAACGACAGAAGACATAAACCAGAGATAAAGATGCAATGGAAGCAGCATTAGACGAGCTGCTAAAGATGTTATGCCGAATGGTTTGATTTTATTTTTGTCAGAAATACAAATTGTATAAACATTATTATGGCTGCTACCAAGAACAGAATGTAAATGATTGAAATTGGTCAAAGACTTGCTGAATCTTTTTACGCAGACGAGGGGAATAAAGGCGGAGGCTAATTTTCCTTTTCAGGTAAGAGGAAGTACTATTGATATAAAATATGACGAGGGAGACCATATTCGACGCCGTGTTTTCTTCCACGAGTGATTAGGGAGTGGAATTGGAAGGAGTTATCGAGCGAGAGAACGTAGATTCCGATAGGATTAGGTATCTAAAAACCACTTTGGCCACCCTGATCTGAGTGTTCCAAGGTTGAGCCAGATTGCTCCAAGGGAATACCGAGATGGTTTCTAAAAATAGCCCATGGGTGCCTCCTGCCATATCCCGTATATCCCTTCCTGTGCACAAATCGTTACACATTAGTACTGGTGCAATTAACAGTCCGTTCTTTAAAATTTAATTGATGTATTAATTATGTGAGTCTACAGACTAAATTAATACTCAAATGAAACTCGAGTTGAATATTATTGGTTTAAAAGTTGATGAATCTATTAACAGAAAGAAAGGTGGAGTATAATTTTCTCTTTCAGGTGAAAGGAAGTACTATTGATATAAAATATTACAGGGGAGCGACCATTAGTCACCGAGGCTTGAGCGGTGCGTTTTCGCACTGCTACTTGTCATTCGGGAGGACCGGGGTCAAAACCGGTTCGGCCATCCTGGTTGAGGTTTTCCTCAGTCACTCTAGGCCAATGCTGGGATGGTACCCTACAAGGCCACGGCCGACCTTCCATCCCTCTTCTCTCCCCGTAGAGAGTAGTTTGGCTGAAAAGAGTCTCCTGTGACTCTCCAGCTTCAGCTGGGAGGAATGAAATCGCAAAAAAAAAAAGCACATTAGTCTTACGCATAACAGAAAAATCAAAAACAGGTAACGAGAGGCGGTTTGGAGTACATTATTATTTATGTGTGATGTACTAAGTAAGTAAATGCTAATAAACGAAAGAAGACTTCTAGCAGAGGTTGACCGTTATAAACTGCTACTGCCATAAAATTTATAAATTTTTCGATATAATTTCGTAGTAAAATGTGTTGGCTACTATTTTTTTGCGGAAGTACTAAAGAACAGTACCAAATTCCTAAATATATCGCAGAGAGTTTTGGCAAAACCTTAATCAGCATGATGCAATAATACGTGCACTGAAAAATTTACCTCAAACAGTAGAATTAAGAATTTGCCTGGACTTTATATTACGTTTTTGCTATGTGGAAAATCTATTGACGCGCCTTACGGGTAAGGGAGTGTGCACAAACTACGTGGCTCGGTCAAGGGAGGGGGAGGGGGGGGTTGGCTAGAAGGCTACGCTGGGCTACGTGGGGGGAAGGGGGGGGTTTCCGAGCCAGGCCACGTAGCTTACCTTTCACAACATTTTCCACAGTTAAAATGAGGAACAGAACTCACAACACACAACAGCACGTGAATATTTATTTCCCTCAGTTAATTATCTCTGTATGTAATTTACAATAGTCTGAATGGAGAAAACAGTACAAAATGTCTTCAAAATGTCTCTGGAATCAAAAGGGAAAAAAGCCACGTCCTACGTGAGGGGGGGAAGGGGGTAGAGGCAAAAGCCACGTAGGCCTACGTGGGGGAAAAGGGGGGGGGTATTCACAGGAGGCCAAAATGGAGCTACGTGGTTTATGGATGCTCCCTAAGACCGACACGTATGATGTGACGTGACGCTCTCTTATGACGTCATGCCCCCTCTCCACTGCCGCCGCTCTCTACAGTCTACTCGCTTTTGATTTCAAAGAACATTGTCTGATTTGCTTAAAGATGTTAAACCTTTGACAGTATTATTGAGTTTAAATATGAGTCACAGTGACGACCAAGCGGCTAAGAAGGAAAACAAAAAATTAAAGATGTTCAAAGTGCAGGCTGCAGTAAAATGTCTAATACGCGGGCACAGTGTTTACTTTGCGGAAAACAACCTACCGGTTCAAACCAGAGGTTATTAAATCGTCTATTAATATGTATGTATGTTCGTTTGGCTTGAAGTTACTGTGGATGTGTTACAGCTAGGGTTGATAGCCCTGGAGGTGACTTACAGTTTAACGTGGACTACGAACCACAGAAGCGATCTGGCGTACTTCAAATTACACAACAAAGTGTACTAGAGGCGAAGGTCGGGTTAATGGCTTACGAAAATCCCCGCCGACACAGGGATTCGAACGGAGGAACTTTCTATCTTCAGTCAGATGCCTTAACCACTGAACCACCATGCTACATCTATGAATATATTATTACCACTATATTTTATTACTTAATTTGACAACATTCCTTGATCAAAAATTTGATTTGAAAGTCAATACTAACGCAACTGAATTTATAACTAGATATGGAATAACAATGGATACAGTATTTTCAAGATAACATCACGTCTAATACTTTTGTTACATACTTCAGTTACTATCGGAAAATCATTTCTATAATACGGCCTAATACACCTTCAGCAGCTAATATTACAGAAATCACAGAAGGTAAAAAGTCTATATTAAAATCATAAACAAAAACAAACTCTACGGACTTGTGAAAAACTTGGCCTGGAGTTTACTCTCTCATATTTTGAAAACGATAGTGACGGTAAATAATAGTGATAATATGAAATTTGGTCGGTGCAGTGTAGTGCTTTATACCTTCAGAAGATTCTACAAAACCTACGCAGAGAAGCTAACCCTGATCATGAGAAAAAAAGTAACATGTAAGTAAATTTAATTTCACCCGAACTTTAAATTGTTTTTAACCAAATGTAACTAACTAAATGTATAAACACCAAACAGATGTCGCTGATGATGCACTGGAAATAGAGTGAAACGCCCGCGATACAAAAATAAAACAAAATTCAATTGCATTGGCGTGTTAATCACCTTTATAAAAATTGATTAACTCGCAATTGAGGAAATGGCCCACAATATCCAGTTAAATATTAAAAATATTTATTTGTGTTGCATTTGTATCCTGTATATCTTATTATAATAAGAGCCACATATTTATTTTACTAACGAAAATCTATATTTTTATTTATTATACTCCATATTTGTTTATTGGTTTTCTTTAATTATAAATGTTTTCAATAACCATTAATTTCGACGTTTCACAACTGCCAGGTGTAGCATTCATTATTACTCGCCGACTTTGATGGTATTAGAGGTGAGAAACGATGGAGGTCCAGGATACGGTAAGGCATTCGACCATAGCCTTACGAAGGAATCGTTCCAGCTTTCGTCTGGAGTGATTTATGATAACAAAGAAAAACCGAAATCTGGGTTGCCGTACGGGAATATGAACCCGCGTCCTTCCAAATGCGAGGCCATTACGTTGCTGTAAACTGCAGCTTGCGCTTAAGCTCCAACTGGAACTATTATTATTATCATCAATTACCAGTGTTTAATGTCTGTGATTCTATGCCGGGACTTGACTGTGTCGAGACTATCGCGGTCAAACGAGGCAGCAAAAAGTGTGAAAATGGCGGTTTGTTACGGGCGTGAAGGTAGTCAGCTAAAAATTATAATGAACGACATCCCGGCCATAATTTGCCGGGCCCATTAATAAGCCATCAGGTTTCGGCCGCCTGTCAGCGGCCGTTCCGCATCGCTGAACAACCAGATTTATTACGGCACCCGGTCAGCCATCTACCGGCGGAGTGGTGCACTGCTAACGCCGCGCAGTACGGCAACTGCTGCAAGCGCGTGCCATCTTTCGGCCGAAAGCCAAACCACTTCTGTGCGTAATGAGGTTTGTGTGTGAGAGAACACCTGTTCGACACATAGGTGGGCCACTAATGTGGACTGTTAATATTGCTGTCACACTAGAGCTGTAGCGATCTGATGGCCTAGTGGTTAAGGGTTTTGACAGGGGTAGGTTATGTAAGGAGGAAGGAAACAGGACACCCTACCTCCAGTACCTAGCTAAATATACCTCCTTCGGAAAGGTCCAAACAACCTTCGGGATGAATAGCAAGTTTCATTGCTAATGCTGCAGTACCTATAGGTGAACTTTTTAAGTTCTGGAATCGCCTACTTATTCCGTTTTCAAATATTTGTCTGTGAATTTACGTCTCCGAATTTTAGGAATATTCCAGTATTCCCTATTTTATTATTGAAAATTAAATTGATTGTTATGACTTAATGGTATTTTCGCCATTGCTCTTGAACATTTTTTCCCGACTTGTAATAAATTATCAACATTAATTTACAAAAATTATGTACAAATATTGTGATGGTTAACATGAGAAATAAAATTAATTTTAAAAATAGCTTCACGATAGTATATTTCGACTGCTAAAAATCTAGTGCTGGGCGATACAAAATTGATAGGTTTTACATTGGAAAAATAAAATTCGCAGAAATTTCTTTTATTTCCTATCAACAAACTATCATTCACGTGACTTGAGATATTACTATGTGCAGTTTCGCTGAAATGCATTCTTTGTTTTTTGTTTGATCCAAGCACAGAAGTGCTGAAATTCCAATATTTCCTTCCGTATCATCGTGAAATCTTTTCTTAAACTGACTAAAAAGTAGTCTATATAATAACTGATGACATAATCAATTACTATGTGGAGTTTCGCTGAAATCTGCTCATTAGTTTTTATATGATGAAAGGAACACATGAAACTTCGTAATTCTACGGTTTTCGCTTTCCTGTTATCAGTAACTAACAATGCATTTACTATTTCAGAAATTAATTTCATGTATAACGTTCTCATCCATTGAGCCAATATAGGTAAAGACGCATTAACCGTACAGCTGCCTTTTATTATTCTTGAATTATATTTAGAAATAACATTTAAGTACTAATGACAATACATCATACTTTACTTTCTGTTAATACAAACTGCTTGTTGCATTCGAATTATTATTGAAAGGTTTCAGATAATTTGTAATGCTTAAAGTAGTAACCACTATTTTAATTAATGTTCAGAATACGAATTGATAATGTTGCGTTCTTTGGTTTAACATGCAGCTGTCGTCAACTTTGTAGAGTCATGGTGCGTTTTTGGTTTTAATTTCTGATACAATGCAATCTCCGTCAGTCTGAAGATTACGGATTGATGATATGGAGAAATTAATAAGACGTAAGTTACTTATCACATTTTGTTTTATCAAAAATTTATTTTGTCGGAGTAAAATACGATTGCTAAATAAAGTAAGGAATATTAAACATTGGACGCCAAGGTGGTTTAACCATCTACCTCTCTTAATACAGTCACACACAAAACAATCATACATAAGGGAAGTTGGTCAACGTTATTGTACTAGAAATTGGAAAACCGAAGAATTTACGTTCAGATATTAACATCTTTAATTCCTTTTAAAGAAACTTTATTTATTATGTCTGCACAAATTGGCGATAATATATAAAAATTTACTCATTACATACAGAAGTCTTGGAATTCATATCGGTGTAGCTCATTGGAGGGTATGAAATAGCTCACAGGCGTTGGAAAACTGAGTTTTCGTAAAAGTAAGGCACAAATGAAGTTATTCTACCGCTCATATGTGGGAGCGGTCAGAACTTTCGCGTACAACAGCTGTTTGCCATTGCAAAATATAATCTTCAACTCTGAGTAATGTAATTTTAGTTTCCAATGATACGATGCTCTTGGTACATATCGTGGCAAATATTTTGACTGCAATAATTATTTGTTATTGCTTTACACGTCGTCGACATCGAGGTCATTAGAGTCAGGCAAGTAGTGGGGAGTAAGGAACGAGAAGGAATTCGGCCACGGCCTTAGGACGAACCGTCCAGGCATTCGCCTGGACTGTTTTCTGAAAACTAAGGAAAACAGAAATCTGGTTGGCTGGACTGGGATTCGAACCTGCGTCCTCCCCAATGCGAGCCCTGAACGTGCAAGAAGTAACGTATCTTAAGGTGGATACTAATTAGCAATGAAACCTTCAGGGAGGTACCACCAGGTGGTGTTATAAAAGTACTATGTTTGAATGGCTTCAGGTGCGAAATAATCTGTGCTGGTCTGTTGATGGAGACCTAATGAGTCTGAGGAAGACGGTGCAGCCACCCTTTGAAATATCGTGTTTGTACAGCACGAACTGGCGGTATATCCTTCATCGAAATCGTTCGATGGTAAAATTCTCGTTCTTACAAAATTAAATAGCGCTAAAAAAAGAGCCTTCATCAAAAAGATAAATCATTTAGTTTCAAATAATCTAGGAATTAGAAACAACTTTTTAAAACTGTACCTATGGAGCACAGTACTATATGGTAGCGAAACATGGACTTTAGGAATACCAGAAAGAAAGAAAATTGAAGCATTTGAAATGTGGAGCTACAGAAGAATGCTGAAAATTAAGTGGAATTAAATGAACGAGTTTTGGAAATGATGGGTGAGGAAAGAAGTTTGTGGAAGAAACTTACAGAAAGAAGAGACAGGCTGGTAGGAAATATTTTGAGAAATGCTGGATTGGTTAATTTGTTAGTGGAGGGAACAGTCGAAGGTAAGAACTGTAGAGGAAGACAGAGATTAGAATATATGAAGCAGATAATTGAGGACGCGGGTTGTAAGGGGAATGTAGACATGACCAGCTAAGCACTAGATAGGAAGGGATGGAGGACTGCATCAAACCTGTCAAAAGACTGATGACAGAAAAAAAAAAATGTTGTGATATGAACTTGGAAAAACATCTATAACGAATTTGATCTGAATCAGAAGTGCGTATAATCTCAACAGAATTAATGTAATTATCGGAATTAATGACGTTAACACTTTAGTTCTGAAGTTTAATTGGAACTCATAGTCAATATGAAAAGCACATTAACATCTACAAACGAACCTTGGTCGAGGAGAGAAACACGTTAAAATAGAATTTGGATCTTCGAAATTTTTACTGCTGAAAACCTCAAATAACAAACGTTTCATCACTCTAACTGTGGTGCTATAGAAATACAATCATAGCTAAGGTGAAATGGTAGTTGAAAATCGGACCATCGGTAATAACCTGTGGAAATAGCTGTAATGCGTACAGTTACGTGGAAAGAGGTTGCTAATGAAAAATTTTCAAGAGACAGCGAAATCCATTTCTCAGTGATCATTTAAACGGGAAGTGTTAATAGTGCGGGTGAAAAGCTCGCCAAAAACGTCCGTAAGATTATTTATGAATGGGCCACACCAACTTTACAACGTAAAACAAAAGGCAAAATGTAAGAACGGAGACTTTCCCGGCGTATGCTTGAAATGAAGTCTTCACGGGTGTACCCCCGGATAGTGTTGTGGAAACACTATCCAGCGGTACACCCGTGAAGACTTCAATTAAAAGGCAAAATATTGTTCCAAATTGACCCATCTTCTAAATATGAAGCAAGATCGTCTTTTTCGCTATTTAATACCTCTTTTAATTTTTCAAACTTTTCAGAGTGAACCCTTAAGGTCAAATACAAGTCATTTTTGTATTTCAGCTATAAAAATTAACCCTAAAAAATTTTTTATATCTAAAACTCACTATAACTTTTGTACGCTGTGCAACGTATTTTAATAGGTCCAGCAATGATAAAACTCAAGAAATACATCATATAAAGTTGCCCTAAAAAGTGTTGAGTGTGTATGTTAAAGGTGATGTTGTGTTCATTCCACGAATAACTATCAGAACGCCGGCCCTCGGTAGCGTAGGGCTAGATTACAGTATCGATGGTCTCCGGTTCCAGACCAGCCGAGGGTATGGGTGTTTAGTGTAAGTGCTGTGTGTGTGTGTGTGTGTATATGTCGTGTCCGTCGTGTGGTGTCAAAAGGTACTTGCAAATTAATACACGAAGGAGAAACTAAAAACATTTGATGACCTGAAATCACAGTTGAGCTGGCTATATGGTCTAAGAGAAGCCAAATGCCATTTAACAAAACAAAAACAAAACAAAAAACACTCTCAGGTTGTTGTCAAATGTGAAAGAAGCAGTTCCATGCTATGTTTGCGATTTCCATGGCGACAAACAAGTTTCACTGGCAGATCCTGGACTTTCCTGCTCCCGTCTGCCCACTGGAAACTATTTGAAACCCCGGACCATACACGAAACAGTCCGGGGTTTATACCTAGGCCGTTATAACGACCCATTACGCGGATTTTCACTGTGGAGTGCATAATCGGGTATTGTTCTCGCAGGTGCTACTTTACAAACAGCCATTAAGTAACTCGTAAGTAACTGAACAGTTATTACGGGAATGTAACTGAGATTTTATTTTAATAATTTTGTTTGAAAGGAAAGGTAACTATTATCAAAGAAAACTAAAATCAAACACTACAACACAGTAATCAAACCAGAAGGCCTGTACGACTCAGAATGCTTGTTCTCTATGAAAGCTGGAGAAATAGAACAGATACAGAAAAGGGAAAGGAAAATCTTGAAAAAATTTGGGGACCACTAAAAATTGATAATGGTGAGTTTAGACACCGGAGGAATAAAGGCCTATACAAAGAAGAAGAAATTGAAAGGATGTCAGACACGATCAGAAAAGGGAAAATCAGTTTTTTTGGTCACATAATGAGAATGGATAACAATAGACTTACAAAAAGAATTTTCAATCATGTTTACAAGAGTAAGAACGACAATTAGTGGATCCAAGGAGTAAAGAAAGATATGATTGAGATCGGAATAACAGAAGATTTAATACAAGATAGAGCCACTTTTAGGAGATTGATCCACAATTTCAGAGGTTTCCAGGAGAAGGAGAAGACGAATTGTAGTAACATATGGACGGAGGAAAGGAAGAGACAGCAAAATGTAAGTATGAAAAACTATTGGAAGTCAAGAAAAGAAGCATTGAAATGAATGCACGGGATTACTTTTCGTGGCCCTTAAATGGTCGATATCGAAGAGAAGAAGAAGAAGGAAAGATAACTCATTTCCGCCATCTCAGCTTTAAAGCTGGTCGGTAGGGCGTTCTCATCCTGAGAAATTTCCTCCCTCGATCTTCTTTTAATTTTACATCTTTTGACTTTTGGTTATCGTCTTGTTGGCGTAGTATTGATTTTTCTTTTCGCTCCTTCAGCCCTAGTGGTCTGTTGTGTTTGTCAACGGCTGTTTCACATTCACCGAGACAACTGACTAGTGGATTGGCAGAGCGATGTGCTGCACTGTAGAATTTATCATCAATCTTTCGATAAGCCTGGCTGTTCCAGATTCCTCGTGGACTGCGACAGTGGGGAAACGGTCGGGCAGATGTAGTGCCCGTTTCAATGCTCTCTTTTGCAGCACCTGTAACTTTCTCAGGTGGCAATTAGCAGTGTACTAGGGATGGGCAAATGAAAAAACATATCAATAAATATCGTATCGGTAAAGATCATATCGATAAATATCGTATCGATATTTGAAACACTATCGATATACAAGGTCAATACCAAAATTTTTATTGAAGATATGTTTACAATTCCTTCATACTCTTCGAAATAGCACCCTTGGGCAGCTACACACTTATAATTAAGCTGCTGCCATTGGCCGTACGCCTTCTGGAAGTCAGATTCGAGGATGCTGTTGAGAGCCCTCGTCGATGTTGCTTGAACGTCCTGAATCGAGTCAAACCACTGTCCCTTCGGCTGCCTTTTCATCCGTGTGAGTAAAAAAGTGTCAAATGGAGCCAGATCTGAACTGTAGGCGGGGTGCAGCAACGCGGCAATGTCGAATTTCCTACAGTTGCCTCATGAAGAGCGCGCCATGGCACGGCGCAGTGTCATGATGCAGTGTCCAGTTGTCGGAGATGACTTGTCGGACGCGATTCACTGGGTCTCGCAGGCGGTTTAGCACTTGCACTTAAAAGTTCGAATTGACAGTTTCCCCACGGGCACCGAACTCCTAATTAATTACCCCACAACGGCCAAAAACGACGATCAGCATTGTCTTGATCTTTGATTTGCTCAAGCGAACCTTCGTTGGACGGGAGGACGTGGAAGGCAGCGAAATCCATTTCTCAGCGATCAATTAAACGGGAAGTGCTCGTAGTACGTGTGAAAATCTCGCCTAAAACGTCCGTAAGATTATTTATGAATGGGCCACAGCAACGTTACAACGTAAAACAAAAGGCAAAATATTGTTCCAATTTGTCCCATCTTCTAAATATGAAGCAAGATCGTCTTTGTCGCTATTTAATACCTCTCTTTAATTTTTCAAACTTTTCAGAGTGAACCCTTAAGGTCAAATACAGGTCGTTTTTGTACTTCAGCTACAAACATTGAACCTAAAAAGTATTTTTTTTTTATATATATCTAACAGCTCATTTTAACTTTAGACGCTGTGCAACGTATTTTTTGGTTTAAATTGATCTTAATAGATCAAACAATGATAAAACTCAAGAAATAAATAAGATCAGGTCACCCTAAAAAGTGTTGAATGTAAATATTAAGAGTAAGTAGTGTTCATTCCACGAATAACTCTCAGAACGCCGACATTGGTAGCGCGGGGCTAGGAGGTCGCCAGTCCGAGTGCGGCCGAGGGCATGGGTGTTGTGTGTGTGTGTGTACATGTCAGATCTAGAGTTACTTGCAAATTAATATACGAAGGAGAAACTGAAAACACTTGATGGCCTGAAATCACACTTGAGCTGGCTGTATGGTCTAGACAGGGGTGGCCAACCCGTGGCCAGCTGGCAGCATGCGGCCCACCTTGAACATTTTTCAGGCCCGCGAGATTCATCACACTTTTACAAAATACGTTTCTTTTATACTAGCCAAAGTAGTAAAAACCAACTTTGTTAAAAAAATACATTACTTCTACATCCATATATTCACAAATTAACTGTCGAAATTATGAGAAAAAATTAACGATGATTTTAAAATGATATTCTTGGGAATTTTTAATTTAAATGCGGCCCGCGGAGTTATGATGCATTTCCAAAGTTGCCCACAAGGTCATTTGGGTTGGCCATCCCTAGTCTAAGAGAAGCCAAATGCCATTTAACAATACAAAAAAAAAACTTCTCAGAACACTCTCAGGTTGTAGTCAAATGTGAAAGAAGCAGTTCCCCGCTATGTCTGCATTTTCCATAGTAACAAACAAGTTTCACTGGCAGATCCTGGACTTTCCTGCTCCCGTCTGCCCACTGGGAACTATTTGAAACCCCGGACCATACACGAAAATGTCACGGGTTTATACCTAGGCCATTATTTTTTTTTTCTGTCGTCAGTCTTTCGACTGGTTTGATGCAATTCTCCATTCTTTCCTATCCTGTGCTAACCTCTTCATTTCTACATACCTCTCACAGCCCACGTCCTCAATTATATGTTTCATATATTCTAATCTCTGTCTTCCTCTACAGTTCTTACCTTCGACTGTTCCCTCCTACTAACAAATTAACCAATCCAGCATGTCTCAAATTATGACCTACAAGCCTGTCTCTTCTTCCTGTAAGCTTCTTCCATAAACTTCTTTTCCTCACCCATCATTTCCTAAAACTCGTTCATTTCTTACTTTGTCTGTCCACCTAATTTTTCAAGCATTCTTCTGTAGCACCACATTTCAAATGCTTCAATTTTCTTTCTTTCCGGTATTCCTAAAGTCCATGTTTCGCTACCGTAAAGTGCTGTGCTCCACACATAGAGTTTTAAAAAGTTCTTTCTAATTCCTAGATCAATATTTGAAACTAAAAGGATTTCTCTTTATCATGAAGGCTCTTTTTGCTAGTGCTATTCTGCTTTTAACATCATTCCTGCTTCGGCCATCGGTTGTAATTTTACTTCCCAAGTAACAGAATTCAGCTTACTTCTCCTACTTGCATCCGATCCTATTTTTATATTTAATCTACTAGTATTAGTATTTCTGCTACATTTCATCACTTTAGTCTTGCTTTGATTTATATTCAGTCCAAAATCTTCCTTCAGTATTTTGTTCATGCCATTCAGTAACTTCTCAATATCCTCAGCCCTCTCTGCTAAGAAGACAATGTCATCAGCAAATCGTAGCATACTGATTTTTTCTCCCTGAAAACATATGCCACACGAAATTTTTTCTTTTACTTTCTTTATTGCTTCCTCTACATACAAATTGAATATTAACGAGGATAGACCACAACCTTGTCTCACACCCATTTTAACTAATGCTTGTCTCTCATGATTCTCTACTTTTATTACAGCCACTTGATTCTTATATACGTAGTTTATAAAGTATTCTTCAATCTCGATACTTTAGTCCTGACTTCTTTAAAATTTTGAACATTTTGTCCCACCTAACATTATCAAAAGCTTTTTCTAAATCAAGAAAAGCCATAAAAGTATCTTTGTTTTCTTGATCCACCCTTCAAGTATTAATCTTAAAGCCAGGATCGCTTCCCTCGTACTGCGATTTTTCCTAAACCCTAACTGATCTTCACCTACTATGTCTTCTACTACCCTTCCCATTATTCTATATATTATTCCGCTCAGTAAGTTCGAAGCATGTGATGTTAGACTAATGGTGCGATAATTCTCACATTTGTCGACTTGTGCTTTCTTTGGAAGTGTGAAGATGATAGTTTTATTAAAATCTGTTGGAATTTCTCCTGTTTCATAAATTTTTGATATCAGCTTGAATAATCTTTCGATTCCTTCCTCTCCTAGGGATTTAAGAAGTTATGCTGGGATCTCATCAATTCCAACTGCCGTACTTGCTTTCAAGTCATTCAGAGCTTTATTAAATTGTGTCCTCAAAACAGGATCTCCTAAGTCATCAATGTCGACATCATCTTCCTTTTCCATTACACCATTGTTCAAGTCGTCCCCATCATAAAGGTTCTCAATGTATTCCTTCCATCGGTTAGCTCTATCTTCTGAGCTTAAAAGAGGTTTCCCATCGGCAGCTTTAATGTTCATACCTCTTTTCTTCATTTCTCCAAAATTCTGTTTGATCTTTCTGTAGGCAACATCTACTTTACCTACAACCATTTCCTTTTCTACTTCTTCACACTTTGCTTGTAGCCATTTTTCTTTTGCTATTTTGCATTTCCTATTTATTTGATTTCTAAATTGCCTGTACTGCTCTCTTCCTGCTTCATTCTTAGCATTTTTGTACCTTCTCCTCTGATCCATCAGCTCCAAAATTTCTTCTGTGGTGCAAGGTTTTCGGACAGATTGTTCTCTAAAGCCTAATGTTTCTTTACCAGCTTTCATTATTTCGTTCTTTAATGCATTCCATTCGTCCTCGGTTGAGCTCCTTTCAGAATTACTTCTTACACCCAAGTCTACTATTTCTGCAAATTTTTCTCTCGTGCTAGATTGTTTCAGTTTATTCACTTCCAGTCTTTTCTGCTTATACTGCTTCCTTATTCGCTTAAATTTCAGCCTGCACTCCATTTTTATCAAATTATGGTCGGAGTCTATGTCTGCTCCTGGGTACGTTTTACAGTCCAGAACTTGATTCCTGAACCTCTGTTTGACCATGATATAATCTAACTGATATCTGCCTGAATCCCCAGGGCGTTTCTAGGTGTAAATTCTTCTTGCATGGTTCTTAAACAGTGTGTTTGCCACTACTAGCTTATATCTTTCACAAAATTCTAGCAACCTGCTTCCTCGCTCATTTCTTTCTCCTAGACCAAAACATCCTACAGTATTCCCATCTTTTCCTTCTCCCACTATTGCATTCCAATCACCCATGATTATTAGATTTTCCTCCCTCTTCACATATTGAATTAATTCTTAATTTCAGCATATATTCTTTCTATTTCTTCCTCATCTTCCTGTGATGTTGGCATATACACTTGTACTAATGTGGTTGGGACGGGCTTAGTTTCTAACCTCATTAAAATAATCCTGTCACTAAACTGTTCATAATAACTCACCCGTTTCCCTACTTTCTTGTTCATTACAAATCCTACACCAGTGACTCCATTAACAGCTGGTGTGCTAATTATCCTGTGTTCCTCAGACCAGAAATCCTGTGCGTCCTTCCATTTAATCTCACTAATCCCAACAACATCTAACTTAAGTTGTTCCATCTCCCTTTTTAAGTTTTCTAACCTACCTGCCCTATTCAGACTTCTAACATTCCACGCTCCGACTCGTAGAATGTTTCTATCCATTCTGATGACTCCTCCCTGAGCAGTCCCCACCCGCAGATCCGATTGGGGGATTATTTTACCTCCGGAATATTTTACCCAGGAAGAAGCCATCATGATATATGTAATTTGAGAGGATTACATGTCCTCGGGATACCCTTTGGGTCTTTAATGCAGTGGTTTCCCGTTGCCTTCTGCATCCCCATGCCGTTGATCATTTCTGATTCATCCGCCTTTAGGGGCCGTTTCCAACCCCAATGGCAAGAGGGTGCCCTGAACCACTCCCCGCTCTTCCGCCCTCCTTTCGGAGGCCGTTGGCAAGCAGTGGGTGATTCCATATACCGGGAATCTTTCAGTCGTCAGAGCCTCGTCCGTGCAAACAGGGTGCACCACTTGAAGGAGAGGTTGACATTTGGTTGGAAAAGGCTAGTATAGCCTCTCCCAAATGTATAACGACCCATTACGCGGATTTTCGCTGTTGAGTGCATAACCGGGTATTGTTCTCGCAGGTGTTACTTTGCAAACAGCCATTAAGTAACACGTAAGTAACTGAACTGTAGTCACCGAGATGGGAGGAGGCCAATATTGGCCTCCTACCTATCATTCGGGAGGACCGGGGTTAAACTCGGTTCGGCCATCCTGTCTGAGGTTTTCCGTGGTTTCTCTCAGACAATTAGGCGAATGCTGGGATGGTTCCCTAGAAGGCCACGGCCGACCTTCCATCCCCCTTCCCTCCCCGTAGTAGTAGATTGGCTGAAAAGAGTCCCCTATGACTCTCCAGCAGCCCGCCTCCCAGCCTTCTGCTGGGAGGAATGAAATTGTAAAAAAAAAAAAAAAAAAATGAACTGTAGTTATGGGGATGTAACTGATAAATAATTACGGAATTGAATTTTTTTTTTTTTTTTTGAGAATTTTGTTGAAGTTAAAGATAAATCCTATCAAAGAAAGCTAAACTCAAACACTACAACACAGTAATCAAACCAGAAGGACTGTATGCCCCAGAATTAGGGATGGGCATTTAAAAAAATATATAGATAAATATCGATACGATATTTACAAATACTATCGATATATATCGGGGAAATAATATCATTATTTCGATATATCGATATTTTTGGCTAAAGGGAGTAATTATCTTAAAAAAAAAATCATAAAATACTTAAGAAAATTCTGAAAATTAAAGGCAAAGGTAGAAATTATACAAGCTTTTATTAATTTTTTTTCAATCAATCAAACCAGTATTCGTCTGATATGGACATCAAAAGGACTCTCTGTTTTATGTGCTCCCCCGTCAATCTACTCCTGTTGTTCAGTACAGCTAAGTTGACTGCAGGAGCCACTCCTCTTGGACGACACAGAAGAAGCTTAACATATAAAGTATTTCAGCGCGCTGGAGCTCTGGCAATTCACCCAAAACTTTACTGGGTGTGATTTTCTGTCTATTAATGGTTGGTCCAGATACTGCTTAAGCTCATTAGGAACTGAGCCAGAGCTTGGAATCTCTTGCATAACAGTAGTGCTAAGGGATGATAGCTTTTCATGTGCGGACCAAATTGATGCGTTATCTGCGATATATTGTGTTGCTGCTGTAGACCTTACTTCTGGAGAACGTTGTCCTCGTCGTCTAAGTTCCAAGCGAATATCATTAGTTATTGTCGATATCGCATTTGACACACCGATTGGAAAAGTGAAATGTATACGTTTGAAACGAGGGTCCAAAATGGTAGCTGCTGCAAGGAATGTATTTCTTTCTAAAGGACTTAATTTCTCTTGAATTCTTTGGAGTGAAGAATCTTTTACCGTGAATCCTAAAGTGGTCGAAGGAGTAGCTTGTTCCGTTACTTGTCGAATCAGATTTGTAACAGGAATGGCTAAGCTAGCAGTCACATAATTTGTACCACTAACCTCTTCAATGGCTTCTTTGAAAGGACAAAGAAGGACAATGAGGTCACGTATTACATTAGGCTGTTAAGTTGCAACCATATCAAGTGTGTTTATATTTGACCTGACTTTTTGTAGCTAAGATTTTAGCTACAATTGCAGAGAGTCTGACAAATCGTTCTAACATATTAAAGTAGGAGTTCCATCTGGAGCTAACAGCTCGTGTCAAAGTCAACACCTCTCCTTCCTTTTCCCCAGATGCTTCTTGTTCAGATCTTAATAGATCCGTAGCATTGACAGACTGCTTAAAATAAGTCACAATACTTTTTACGTGATCGTAGAGTGCTGCAAATGAATTATTTTCACTTAACACTCCATCAACGATTTTCATCATCAGGGCTTGACCAGTAAGTTGTAATGTCTAATCACCAAACCTCTCTGCAGTGCGTATGGTGCGAGGGCATACGATGTTGATGGTGATTCATCCGTCTAATGGGAATGTTAAGCTTGGCGCCCCCTTTAGAATGTTTCGCTAAGGTAGGCCTGAACAAGCCCTCTCCCTTCTTTCATCACTCATCCACAACACATTACACTGAACCACACAGTGTCACTGCCATACACACTTAGGAGCACTGTCACACTGAGGAAGGAAACGGGGATTTTTTTTTTAACTGCTTAACGTCTCTTAACAGCGAGGTCTTTAGAGACGGGAAAGGATGGGGGGCAAGGAATGGGAAGGAATTCGGCCATGGCCTTTTGAAGGAAGCATCCGGGCATTTGCCTGGAGTGATTTGGGAAACCATGGAAAATCCAAATCTTTATGCCCGGACGGGGATTCGACCCACCCTCCCCCCGAATGCGAGGCCAGAAAGCTAACCATATTCTTCAGCAAATTCAAACGAAAACGACGTCGTCTGTTCGCCAAACAATCCAAGCCCAACCCACGAATCAGCTCTGTGACATTTACGTAAGGACTGTAACTAGCAGTCACGAATCGAGCGGCTCTTCTCTGTACTTTCTCTAATGTGTCAATCAATCCCTTGCGATACGGATCCCAAATTCCAAATGCGGACGCACTAGTGTTTTGTACGCTATTTCCTTTGTATGAGCATTACAACTTCTCAAAATACGTCCTATGAATCGTAGTTTGGAATTAGCTTTGCCTACAACGGAAGTTATGTGCAAGTCCCATTTCATGTTGCTTTGTACTGTTACGCCTAGATACTGCAGGGAATCCACCGTGTCAACAACTGAATTGTTAACTTTGTACTCCTGAGCAAGCGGGGTCTTTTTATTACTTATGTGCATTGCCTTGCACTTTTTACAGTTCGGGGTAAGCTGTCATTCACGGCACCATTCCGAAATAACATCCAGATCGCGCTGAATTTCTAAGCAATCGTCGGAGCACCTCACTTCCCTATAAATAAGTGCATCATCAGCAAAAAATCGCATCCTGCAATTAACGTTGTCACCGAGATCGTTTATAAAAATTAATAAAAGAAGTGGTACTATTACACTTCCTTGAGGAACGCCCGAAGTAACATCTAGTTTAGAAGAGGCTTCTCCGTCTACAATGACATACTGTGACCGACCAATTAGAAAATCACGTATCCATTCGCAAATCTGATCAGATATACCGTACGCTCGGATCTTCGCTAAGAGTCGGTTGTGTGGTACAGAGTCAAAAGCTTTCTGAAAATCCAAGAAAATAGCATCAACTTGTGATCCTGCATTAATAACATTCATTACATCATGCGAAAATAGAGCCAGTTGCGTTTCACATGATCGGTTCTTCCGAAATCCGTGTTGGTATGCTGTAAGTAGCTCGTTTTCATCTAGAAACTTCATAACGTTAGAGCATATGACATGCTCCAGAATTCTACTACAAACAGATGTTAGCGATATCGGTCGATAATTCCTAGGATCTCTCCGATCTCCTTTCCTGAAAACGGGAATCACCTGCGCAATTTTCCAGTCATAAGGTACTTTTCTTTCCTCTAAAGATTTACGAAATATATCTGACAGAAATGGTTCTATTTCTTCCGTGTATTCCGAAAATACTCTTACTGGTACACCATCGGGACCCGGCGCTTTCCCACACTTCAGGAGTTTTAATTGCTTTATGATACTGTAGTGAACAGGGTCACTCCATAGTTTTTGTTGTGTATAGTAAGAGTGGCTGGATGAGAAAGGGTATGCCACCTGTTGAGAGAATACTGAGGTGTGTTCTCTCTTTTCATGGCGAACGGTGGGGGTGGATAAGTGGCTGAACACCTCATTGGCAGATGGAATGTCGCGCGAAATGGGCAAAGGGGTGCGTCGGTCGCCGGAAGAAGAGGGACAGTGAGCCATAGGTGGCGGGACAAGCAACACCTCTGTGCCACCTCTCTGTGGATGCAGACCAAGAAGCGGTGTAAAGTTATGAGTATAAGTGTGTTTTTCAGCGGGAAATAGTGCAGTGGTTAAACTTAAAGTTTAACTAAGTTTATGGTTGCTTGGCGCCGCGGTTGGACCTCCTGATCGACTAAGGATGGTGGTTTAGTCCATCTACACAATATCATGCAATTGAGAAGGTGAATATAACATTACCACTGAATTGTTTAGGAATCAAGACTCCAGTAAACGTTCCTGGGTGAAGCGATTCACCAGATAAGAAGTTCTCATGTCCAGTAAAATTGTTTATAATGAGCTAGTCGGACAATTTGTCTTGAGTCAACAGCGTGTAAACATAAGTCTCATGTAGGGTGGCGCCAATGGTATCAAATGTTGTTATTTTTGATAATTATAAAAAAGGGAGGTGAATGTCAAATTTTTTATAATCAAATTCATCAAGTTTCATATGTGAAAATGAATGTCTAGTTATGTTTGTGAATCTTTTGTTCAGAGCAAATTTGATCCATTCCCCGCAAAAATGAGATGCTTATGAAATATCAATGTAAGAAGAATTTATCTAATATTAAAATTAATGTGAATATAAAATATTAAATTTCCATAATTATCATTGCTATTTAAGCACAGAGACGGTCGGACCGTCACAATACCTACACTATCAATTTTTACTGGATCCATCTCAAATTCAACACGCCGTGGAAAAACGGGAATGTTTTCGTCAGTGAAGGAATTTTTAAATTCGGCGTTAAATACGGTAGCCTTGTCGCGGCTGTCATCAACTTCCCGTCCGTCTTGTAGTAGAACTGGCATATTGTTGTCACAACCACCTATTTTTTTTACATACGACCAAAATTCCTTTGGATTTTCAATGAGGCTCTTGGAAAGTGAGTTGCATCGAAAGTCATTGAAGGCCTCGCGCATCGCATTCTTGACCTGTCCTCTTGTCTGAGCTAGCTTTTCTAAATCACTCCTATACATCGTCCTTCTTGAGCGTGCATGAATCTTCCTTTGTTTTTTAAGTAACCTTTTAACTTCACGCGTATACCACGGGGGATCGTTCCCGTCCCTGATTGTCCTTTTCGGTATATGTAAGTCCATACCTTCCCTGACTATATTTATAAATCAAAGCCACATCTTTTCAACCGAGCCTCTTCCTTCTATAAAGGTAATGTATTTATCCCTCAAAAACGCTCTGAAACTCTCCTTTGGGGCCTTTTCGAACCTGTAAACGACCCTTTCTTTTCCACCAAAAGAAGCATTTGGCTTGTGGTACGACGAATGATTTATGCGGTGTTTAGTTCTCAGTGTAGTTGACTATTAGTACACACCTTATCCTGTTCAATGACCGGGTGTGATGGGTGAGCGTTTACGCTCTGGCCTCGCATTCTGGAGGACGGAGGTGCCAATCCCATTTCAGTGCCGGTATGGTTCCTAAAAAAGGTCATGGCCGAGTTCCATTTCTGTTACTTTCCCCCAATACTCTCCCTTCTTTAATCACCTCGAACTCAGAGACATCGGAAACAGCAGTATGTGTCTGTTCGTTGATGCTGCAGTCATCTATAGGGAAGTAAAAAGTTCTGGAAGTTATTTCGCATTGTGTAACCAATGGCAACTTATTCCAAATCACAGAAAGCATACCACAATATGCATAACTAACAATAATAATCAGTTTGTCAGGAATAAAAAATAAATAGTTCAGTTATTTACATTGTTGATTCCCTGAAGTACGTGGACGTAACAGCACAAAGTTACATGAAACGGGACCTGCACAAGACATCGGTCGTAGATAAAGCTAATTCTAGGCTGCGATTCGAAGGTCGAATTTTGAGGAATTGTAAAACTCATAAAAGGGTGGTCGCGTACAAAAATCTTGTCTGTCCAAAATTGGATTACTGTTGTGCTGCTTGTGATCTGTATCGCAAGCGATTGGTTGACACAGTATAGCGAAAATACACAGAGGAACTGCTCGATTTGTGACTGTTTCCCTCAGCCCTTACAAAAGCGTCACAGATTGGACTGTTATTGTATGGCAGACAGACGACGCAGGTTTCGTCTGAGTTTGCTGCCAAACATTGAAACAATTCCATAAATTAATAGTGCCATGAAATATTTTTACCAACCTGTCTGGATTGTAATGACAAGAGAAAAAAAATAGTGAAACTAGGCACCACCGAGTGTTGTGGGTTAGCATTAACGCTCTGGCCTCGCATTCGGGAGGAGGCAGGATCGAATACTCGTCCCTTCCATCCAGATTAGGGTTTTCCGAAATCACTCCAGGCAAAAGCCGTGATGGTTCATTCAAAAGGTCCGAATTCGTTGTCTCCAGTCCTATCCCGCCTATTATGACATCGACATCAACGAAGTATAAAGCTCGAAGCAAAAGTAGAGTAAAATAAAAAAATAGAAATAAAAGAAATAAAACGACTTACTGATGCTTGTGTGTAATATTTCTTCCCTCTTCCTTTTCAGAATTGGAATACTCGGAGTAGAGATTAGTTTTCGTGCAAAGCACCCTCTACCACCTAATATTTTGTCTCTATAGACTTAGATGAGGCGAAAAGGCAGAAGCAAACATAAAGATAAAGCGTTATTTGATAATCTGAACATTCTAATGTGACTGCACAGTATTGTAGTTTGTACACGCGTGGAAGATAATGTATACTGATATGCACCTCGCTTATCTAATTCGTCCTGTAATCAATTAATAATAATTACGTTTAAATACAGGATGCTATCGTTGGTCACCAGAGGGTTTACCTTCCCCCAAAGGTTAAATGACTACTGCTTTGAATAAATTAAATAGTTCCATGAAATGACAACACCGACGAATCACTTTTCATCTCATATTTATTTCTCCGTGAGGTCAGTGGTAAAATTACACGCAGATAAGGTACTAAACTCGTGCAAAGATACTAAAGTACAAATATTCCAGCGACTGTAAATCTGCTTGAAGACTCATCAAAAATACTGAAAAATTTCAAAAACATTTGACAGACAGCTAAATCTTCTCCCTTTCTCCACACGTTCGTAAAGTTAGAAGCCACAGAAATTTCCAGAATAATACAAAAAGTGCTGATAGACGTTTCTCGAACATTAACAATCCAAACCACACAAAAATAATTATAAATTGTACAAAATCACTCAAAATCATTAGAAAACACCTTAAAGTTAATATTTTTACTAGTGTTGTGAAAAAACTGTTTTTTTCTGACTTGAAAAAAAAAACATGAAAAAAAACTGAAAAAACATGTTTCTTTTCATAACTACTAAATCTCAAATTTTTAAGGCATTTATTGTTAATATGACTGTTTTAGAGTTTATTCTAAGTACTTATGTTAATTGTAGGGGAAAAAAACCCGGAAATATTGGCAACATTGACTGAAATTTTCTTTTATGAACGGGGACTTCCCGAAGTGGCTAAGTTGAACGAGAAGGAATCCCCGTTCCCCGGTGTTTGGATTGATACTCGCTATTTAAACTAGTGCTGCCAGCCCTACCAATTTATCTGTAGATCTACGGATCTTTTTAAAAAAATTAGGAATTTAAAATTTATCTACGGTTTTTTGCCCCTTTTATTACTTATTGTGCTTTCCTTATATTCGTATACAGTACTTGTTAAACTCTCAGCGTATAGTGATACTGACTCATTTAATTGTCAGTAATTATGAACCGTTTCCTTGTAACCCTTGGCGTAAATGAATGACTGAAAAGAAATAAAGCTTCTTTGTTGTATGCTGATAGATTTGAAAAGACCGTAATACAGAACTATCGGCGCAGTCTTTATGCACAGTGTGTACTTTGCTCATAATTTAAAATTGCAATCTCAAAATCTTTTGTGTTCAATACAAGAACAACCAGTAAAAGAAAATGTAACTACTTCTGAAGTTATGAATATAGAGGAGAGAGGAGAAGAAACAGAAAATTCCGACACCAACCGAACTAGTGTTGGTAGTGCTGATACTAGTGAGTGTGGTACTGACATAGAGGATGAATAAAAAATTATGTTACCTATATACAGGGCTATTACAAATGATTGACACGATTTCATAAATTCACTGTAGCTCCATTCATTGACATATGGTCACGACACACTACAGATACGTAGAAAAACTCATAAAGTTTTGTTTGGCTGAAGCCGCACTTCAGATTTCTGCCGCCAGAGCGCTCGAGAGCGCAGTGAGACAAAATGGTGACAGGAGCCGAGAAAGCGTATGTCGTGCTTGAAATGCACTCACATCAGTCGGTCATAATAGTGCAACGACACTTCAGGACGAAGTTCAACAAAGATCCACCAACTGCTAACTCCATTCGGCGATGGTATGCGCAGTTTAAAGCTTCTGGATGCCTCTGTAAGGGGAAATCAACGGGTCGGCCTGCAGTGAGCGAAGAAACGGTTGACCGCGTGCGGGCAAGTTTCACGCGTAGCCCGCGGAAGTCGACGAAGAAAGCAAGCAAGGAGCTAAACGTACCACAGCCGACGGTTTGGAAAATCTTACGGAAAAGGCTAAAGCAGAAGCCTTACCGTTTACAATTGCTACAAGCCCTGACACCCGATGACAAAGTCAGACGCTTTGAATTTTCGGCGCGGTTGCAACAGCTGTGCGAAACTTGTTTTCACTGATGAAGCAACATTTTTTCTTAATGGTGAAGTGAACAGACACAATGTGCGAATCTGGGCGGTAGAGAATCCTCACGCATTCGTGCAGCAAATTCGCAATTCACCAAAAGTTAACGTGTTTTGTGCAATCTCACGGTTTAAAGTTTACGGCCCCTTTTTCTTCTGCGAAAAAAACGTTACAGACACGTGTATCTGGAAATGCTGGAAAATTGGCTCATGCCACAACTGGAGACCGACAGCGCCGACTTCATCTTTCAACAGGATGGTGCTCCACCGCACTTCCATCATGATGTTCGGCAGTTCTTAAACAGGAGATTGAAAAACCGATGGATCGGTCGTGGTGGAGATCATGATAAGCAATTCATGTCATGGCCTCCACGCTCTCCCGACTTAACCCCATGCGATTTCTTTCTGTGGGGTCATGTGAATGATTCAGTGTTTAAACCTCCTCTACCAAGAAACGTGCCAGAACTGCGAGCTCGCATCAACGATGCTTTCGAACTCATTGATAGGGACATGCTGCACCGAGTGTGGGAGGAACTTGATTATCGGCTTGATGTCTGCCGAATCACTCAAGGGGCACATATCGAACATTTGTAAATGCCTAAAAAAACTTTTTGAGTTTTTGTATGTGTGTGCAAAGCATTGTGAAAATATCTCAAATAATAAAATTATTGTAGAGCTGTGAAATAGCTTCAATCATTTGTAATAACCCTGTAGATACATTTATGAATTATTATGTTAGACATTATATGATTTAGTAAGATTTAAAGCACACATGTAAAATTTAATTTCCATAAATAAAACTATAATTTATCAAATATATAGTTTTCTGGGAGAAAAAAACAAATTTAGAAAAAAATCCAGGGTGCAAGGGTTTTTTTCAATTTGCAACACTACTTTTTACACGCATTTATATACAAAATTATCAATATAAACCAGTCCAAAAAGTTGAGAATTGTCCTCCGAACATCGTAACTCAAATCAACACATACACTTACAAACATTTAATTAATATTTCTACATAATACTCTCCTTGTCCGTATTACATATCATTTACACAGTTTTTCTCCATAAAACAATGTTCATTTTATGACGGATATACACAGATTCACAATTATTCACACGAAAATATACAAATAGACAATTATTCAACTCCCATCTTGCTATACATAATATTTACTGTTTCACTGAAGGGCTGTGTCTTAGGGACGTTACAGTATCCTATTGAGTGGTCTGATGGGAGGACTGTTTGGATCTCGTCTGGTTTGGAACTAATGTCAAAAGTTTTCAGCGGCGTAAACAGAGGCAGCAGTGAAAAATTAACAGTGCAGCATAAATCACTCGCCTCGGCTTGTTTTGAACAGAAACTGTTAAGTATTTCGCGGAAACGCTCAAGGGCCCGATCCTTCCAAGCGAATTACTTGTTGAGAGAACTTAGCGAGAAAAATACCTCCCCGAATATTCAGACACACTGCTCAGGCATATCAGGGGAATTTTAAAGTTACGAAACATTGCGTGTATCGCCTTAGTTACGTTATGCGATACCGTTCCATCTACACATGGCGTGGACAGACCCCTGCAAATTATATAGGAGGCTCAAATTCATTCTCTCCCCTATCCATCCGCTTCGACGCCTTACCCTAAATGCGAAAGAGAAGTTTATCATCCGCCTACCTGGGCACAGCTGTCAGCTAGGAGAGGGACCGAGGGTGACGAAAGGAGCAGGGCAGAGAAAAAATGACCTTGACCCGCCAGTTGACAGTAAACGGATAGTTTTGTATTTTTTTTTTTTTTTTTTTTTTTTTTTTTTTTTTTTTGCTTGATGTCGAGGTCATTAAAGGAGGGATGGAAATGGCGATAAGAAACGGTAAGGAGTTCTGTCATGGTATTTTTTGAAGGAAACATCCCGGAATTCGTTGGATTGATTTGGGGACGGGAACACCATACAAAATCCGATTGGCCGGATGGGGATTCGAACCCTCATCCTCCAGAATAAGAGGCTAGAGCGTCAACCATTTACCCACCACGCTCGGTAGAATGCCATGATCTTGAACTTGTTTTTTATTTGTCATTTTCTGTTATTGATACAGAAATATTGGTAAGCTTAGGGACTCTCGAAAAGGGTACAAGTGTTTCTCCACGAGTAAGTACACTATTTGGCAGGTCTCCCATTGGAATTAAATATTTTCGGCTACCGCTAACCCCTGAAACTACCGCTACCAAAGCGACTGTTCTCCTTGGCGGGTTGCGCCACGCCCATACAGGCACCACGATGAGGTAAACTGTGTCCCGGCGTATTTGTAACGTTCTGTACATTTGTCGTCGATGAAAGTGTATTTATCTATAATAAGGACAAATATACGTTAAGTAAATCGACTTTTTTTAACAGTGGTTTCATACGAGCTCATTGTAACAGCACGTCAAAATGTCTCCTTTTATTGCTTTTATTCTAATCAGAATTATAATTATCATTTGTGTTGCATTTTTCGACAATACTTTTGATACCGAAGAGATCTGAGAAGCTAATATATATTTGGTATAAAGTAACTTTTTTTGGTCCTGAACTGGAAGGAATTCGGCCATGGCCGTTTAAAGGAACCATCCGGGTATTCGCCTGGGTTGATTTCTGGGGATCATGGAAAACAGAAATCTAGATGGCCGTACGAGGATTTGAACCCGAATCCTCCGGAATACCAGGCCAGAGCTATACCACTCACGTACCAGGTTTGAAAATTACGTTCAAAACGTAGAAATTAAAAGTATGTTATGAAATTTGTGATTTGTTTTGAGCAGTTACTAACAATTATTTAATTATAACGTGTCGCAGAAAAGATCAAATATAATACAATACAATCTCGTCCAATTATTTATTCGGAAATGTTTTGGTGCGCTAAATTAGACGGTGTAACATCTCGCTTCGAGAGGATCTCTCCAGTCCATCCATCGCCCCCGCTCCCCCTCCCCCACTCTGCCACCTGCTGACATCTGGCGGTCGCGCGGCGAGCTGCAGCAGCAGCCGGCCATAAATCACCTCCGCCCCCTCACTCCGACCGCCCCCTGAGTGGCTGCAGCGCAGGGCGCAGAGCGCGCGGGATGGTTGCCTACCCACCGGGAGCGATCAAAAATGTGCCACTTGCCCGGCTATTTTAACATTTCACAATCCCACCACGAATTCACAGCACGTATGGGATTGCAAACCGGCATAACCACACGACATTGTTTGAAACGCAATGTTTTAAATCATCTGGCAAAGATAATTGAGACCAACATTTCATGAAGAAATTAATTTCCGCTTTTCATTTTTGTTTCAAAATAATTCTGTTTACTTCAGTAACAATGTAACACTGTATTTAGTTAGAACTAGGTCTGGATTGCATTTTCTTCGACAAGTGCTAAGAAACGAAATGCACTTATTCCCAAACATCGAGTTTTCGGTTGAGTTGACGTAACGCACTGGAAGTTATATTACTTTTCGCCTGAAGTTGTTCCACTATTTTCAGATTTCTCTTATCATTGCCCACTGCTAGGTCCAATTTAAGTATGTTTATGAGTAGTTTTTTTTTTTTAATGCCGTCACCTATCAAATACGTATAACAGTTAAATGCGAATGTAGTGGCCATCTGGAAGAAGCCAGTTTAAATCATTTTTCCATCTATCGAATTATAGATGTTCAAAGAATTTCCGAAATTACTCCGAGGTGCTCTGTTACTTTAATTTCACAGGCAGTAAACAATCTGCTGTTAGTGAACTGCGGTGCTGGTAACTTAAGAAGAATTCACTGAAACAAATTGTGGCCAAAGCGGGATTTTAACTATTGTCTCTCGGATTACCAGACCAAGATGCCTACGACTAGGCTACTGACTACGGCATCAATACATCTGTCCATTCACTGAGTGTTAGCTATATGGAAGGTGGCTATGCTTTTGTCAACAACTCATACTTTTGGCAGCCACCCATTTCTCGTACACAACATTTCCTATTGCTAACTACTAGGGTGGATCAGATATAAATGCGACTTTTTTAACTGACCTCGCTATGATGGTCAGAATGGTCACGCGCAACTACAGTTGTTTGTTGGGTATATCAGGAGTGGGGAGAGTAATTTTTGGCCTTATCACGTTCAATGAGTAGTACAGCTAAACATGTAGGAGCAAAACGTGTAATTATTAAATTTCTCACTTGTGAAGGCGAGAAAACAACACAAATTATATGAAGATGAAAGGCACAGTTCGAGGATCGTACACTGTAAAGGACTCGTTTGTTTGCCTGGCATAAGGAATTCCAGAAAGTCCGCGAAGAGGTTAAAAAAGCTCCATGACCGTGCATTACAGAGCAGAACATCAGCGCAATTTGTGATTTTATTTTGCACGTTGATTTTTGCATGGATGTCGCAGAATCAATGCAGTATACTACTGTAACCTTTTGGACGAAGTTAATCTCCCTTATCGCCGAAAAGACGTGAGCAGCCGATAAGAGATGTGATTCTTCTCCATGACTACACGCGGCCACACACTGCTGCTGTCACTCAAACAAAATTGGAAGGAAATGAGCTGGACATCACTTGATCATCCTCCTTACAGCCCTGACCTATCGCCGTGTGATTTTCATCTCTTTGGATCACTGAGAGAAGCGCTGGGAGGCCGACGATTTGGAGACGACAACGCGGTGGATAGCTTCGTTCTCAGTTAACTACTGACGCAACCCTCATTCTTTTACGATGATGGCATTAAAAAAGCTTCCGATACGCTGGGAAAAATTTATTTCTAAAGCAGGAGATCATGTTGGGAAATCATATGTATTTGGTTAATTTGCTATCGTAAATATATATATATATATTTTTAAACTAAGTTCCGTTTATATTTGGTCCACCCTCGTATAAATCTCACAAACAATTCCAAATCATGAAAACAGTACATAACACCACAATCAGCTATTTTCGCACTCGTTCATCGATGGACAATTTTTTGTTTTCTGTTACAAATTACAATATGACAGGAATCTCTTTCTGCAGAGCAGAATCTATGTGACAGAGATCACCATAATATTAGCATCAGAATATGCGTTACAAGAAAGATTTTATGAAAAACGCATAATTTGTGAAATATAAATACATCACGTCACACGCAATCACCAACTGTTAATCACAGAATCTCCTTGGATAGCTATCTTTTTTTAGTGGAAGAACAGACAATTCAGTTGGAAGAGTTACTTCGAACGTTACTGCAGCTTTCCATCTGTTGTTCGCAAAAGTCGAATTTGTTAACTTCATTTATCACCCAAAACATGCTTGATGGGACGGTCACACTTGCGCTTAAAACGCAATTGAAACTTCGCTGGCGACTGTATTGTATAAAATTATTTCTTTAATAAGTTCAAATCACTGATCTTATAATTATTACTGAATGGAATGTTCATTGTTTAAGGTTTCATTCCTCAGTGGTGGCAAGTGAATATCAGTTATGCTAAAACACATCCAGATTCTAGTTCTCAGTGTGTTGTTAATCCAGACTTCTTTAAAACCTTTTCATGTTTCCGTACTTACACGTATTGGATGTTAACAAAATGTATCAAAATTCACAACTAACTTCACTTACTGGCACGAAAAATAACTAACACTGAAAATGTGATATTCAGAAATGTATATAACAACGCATTATCTCCGCAAACTGTAAAACTGCCATAATTGAAATTTATTATGAACTTCCGCTATTTTAATTTTTGTTTTTTAAATGTTATTCCACTTCAGCACCAAGACCATTCAGCCAGAACAACATAATTATTTTACAGGTTTTTTTTTAAAAAATATAGTGAATATACATAAAAAAGATTAACAATATTCAGTCATCGTTATTATTAATGCTAAGAGTAGAGATAATTCTTAACTACAATCCCTGGGTTGAGGCTGGTTTAGAATTTTATTTGATCGTCTAGTAGGCATTTAGGTGTGTCTGTGTAGACGCGTTAGTCGTTCGTGACTAATAACTTCGCAATATTTGTTGGCAAGTTGATGCCTGGTTGCTGTAGATCTTCATGCAACCCGGAAGACTGTTGTCAATGCATTTCGAAAGAGAATAGCATGTGGTTTACATCTACTTCGCTAGTTTTACTTTAGTGGTAGAAGGGCTAAATCGAGAGTAAACTAACAATTCTTGTTGCGTCTGCCGCAAAATGTTTCCGCTGTTCTAAACCTGTTTTGTGGGGAAAATAAGTCGTTAGCTGGTGTGTGGAGTGCTCGTCGTGTTTCCCAGTGTCTGGACTGTCTCCCTCGGGACCTCCAGCCTGCGGCAGGGGCGGTGGGGGGGAGGGAGGACGACCAATTACCGAGTCGGATTAGCGTCCGTTAAGTGGCTGTAATAACCGTGTCGCGAGCCTCCTATTACACCCTCCCCTCCCCCCTCCCCCCACCCCACCAGCCTGAGCGCCGTAGCGAGTGGTGAAGACTTCTTCTTTTATACAGCACCCAGCCACCTCTTGGCAAATTTTCCTAACGGAGGCTACTCGAACAGTGTCACTGAGGAAAATGCGAAGAGAATAGAAGGGATGAATAGCTTTATCTCATACTAGTTGATACCCGCGACTTAGTACGCGTGGATTAAGAATTTCTTTGTCAGAACTGAATATAGAAAGTTGTTGTTAACGAAGGATTGGTCCCAAACAACACCGAAGGGCATAATATGACAGGAAATTTATCACTATATCATTCTACCGTCGAACCTCTCCCTTGAAGAGAATCAGAATCCAAAATATTTCTGTCAGCATTCGATAAGTTCTCAAAATTTCGTGACTACAAGTGTTAATCATACCGGAAAAAATGTCTTGTACCTTTCCCACAGATTTTCTTGTCAAATTTCAACAATATCGGTATAGCCATTTAGTCGTCTAAACGTAACAAAAAGACAGACACTTACTTACGCATTTATAGTATTATTGCTGCAAATCGAGAACACACACACACACACACACACTGACTGCGAACAACCCCTGAGGGATCATTATATCGTAAAAAAGTGTACATCTACAATATTGCAAGACTATCTACGATTTGCCTCGCATTGAACCCCTAATTTTGTGATATCTACAGTTTAACATTCAATCAGAATAACCGACGGTGCAAGCGTGACTCTTACGATCAAAAACATTTTTTAAAAAAATCTTTGCCTACACGGAGATTTGAACCGGAGACCACGATCGAAACAGCAGTAAGCAAGCGTTTTAACCACTGAGCTACCAGACCGCTATATGGAAAGGCAGTACAGAGACCTACACATCCTAAGTGTCTGTTTATCGCCGTCAGTAATTTTTCTAAATTATAAAACAACATGTATTATTTATACAGAAAATTTTTCAACTAAATGTAGACAGTATTTTTCTCCTTGTTTCAAAGGATAATTGTGCAAACTTTCATCGAAATTGGATGAAAACTGTGGATTTGTATGAAGAACAAACAAACAAACATTCATCTTTATAAATATAGATGGATCGATCTCCTGAACAGATGATACCTATCCTTAGATACGATATACGAATGATCTTAATGTTTCAATTAGAAAGTATTAGTAAACCACAAAGTAGAAGAAATTTATGCCGGTGGCATGATACAATTCTCCAAGGTACGAGAAGGAATTCGCTGATTACCTTTTGAAGGAACCACCCTAATATTTGGCTGGAGTGATTTCGGGAAACCAGAGAACACCGAAATCTGGAATGACGTGTTTTAAAATCTGACCAAGTTTGTATCTACAATTTTTTTGGTCACCTGTCTCTTGAGTGCTTTCAAAAATCCTCCAGCATATCCTATCTTGCACTAACTTCTTCATGTCAACATATTCCTTACAATCTATGTCCTCAGTTATCTGCTTCATATATTTTAATCTGTATCTACCTCTACAGTTCTTGCCTCCGACTGTTCCCTCCAAGGCTCCACCAACAATTAAGGAAATTCCTCATATCCGAAAACGTCACCGACAGCTTGTCTCTTCTTTCTGTAAAACTATTCCACAAGCTTCTTTCCTCACCAATCATTTCGAAAAAACGTTCATTTCGTACTTTATTTGTCCACATAATTTTCGGAATCTTTCTGTAGAACCACATTTCAAATGTTTCTATTTTCCTTCTTTCTGGTATTCTTAAACACCATGCTTTGCTACCATAAAACGCTGTGCTCCACATTTTTTTTTTTTTTTTGCTTATTTTTTACGCCTCGTCGAGGTCATTAGATGCGGGATGGGAATGGGGACAAGGAACGGGTGAATTCAACTACGCATCTTGGCTAGTGACGTTCCGATACCATCAAGGTATCGATACCTACTCAAATGAGTAGTACTCAAATTGTCTTTAGATACTTACTCATATGGATACTTTTTTAATTAATGTCGAAACGTAAGAATATACGTGAGATGTTGCTAAATTATTTATTTTATTTCCCTAGTGTAATAAAAATCAACTAACACTCAGTAAACATTTTTATTTATTTATTAAAATTATAATAAAACTCACTTATCTGTAATTATTTATTTATTAAAAGTCGACTTTTGGAAGGTTTCCCAAAAATTGTTCCAAATATTTTGGGGACAGCTTGTTTGTAATTGTTTCACCCGCATTAGAAAACAAATATTCACTCCATATTGACGTTGCTACACAACAATA
Source organism: Vandiemenella viatica (assembly GCA_031002005.1). Classification (NCBI taxonomy): domain Eukaryota; kingdom Metazoa; phylum Arthropoda; class Insecta; order Orthoptera; family Morabidae; genus Vandiemenella; species Vandiemenella viatica. Next base: position 252,608,275 of record CM061919.1, read on the forward strand.
AGATGCTGTTGTGCGTATTTATACAGACAAGAAAATATAAGTTTCATTCTTCACATTGTGTAGATGGATTGCTTTTTAGAGACGTTACAGTGTTTGACAATTGGAGAGAGACTTTATTTATAACTACGGTGGGTTTTCTTTTTCTTTGAGATGTTTCCAGAAGTGATATTCCTGTGAAACGCTAGCTGAAGCAGCTTCTTCTTCCGATTCACATGGGCTACTTACTTGCTTGTGAACCATATCTTTTAGTTTTTGTGTGGGGCTGGCGTGGGAGCGACCTTAGCCAGGTATAGCGAAATGAGCGCAAAGTTCAACTTTATTACAACGAAATAGGGACCTAAAACAAACTCTTTGATATTAGATTACCTATTCTAAGACTGATTTTGTTTGATTTTCAATGCAACCAACTTGACGTCAGCGGGAAATTAATTTCGCAGGCGCGACTGAGTGGCGCAGCAGGGATTGATGGGATGATGCATTTAGAATTTAACACCGGGTGCGTTTCGATACTTCCGATTCGCTACAAGTACTTTTCTTCCGATACCAAGTAAGTATCGAATGAAGTAATTCGAATATGAAAAGTACTCGGTATCGAAAAAAAGTATCGATTACTTACTCGTATTTACTTGTATCGGATCATCACTAATCTCTTGGCATTCACCTGGCTTAATTTGGATAAACCAATGAAAGCAAAATCTGGATGACCTGACTGGGATTAGAACTCCGGAATGAGATGCCAGAGAGTTAAATTTTCTGTTCTTGTAGGTTTATATATATATGTATATTGCCTCTGTCGTTCTTCGAGGATGTAGGGAGTGCATTGATTCACAACATAGCAGCTACAAATCTTTCACAGAGGCTTAATGCTCCAATATTTGGGCTCCAAAATACTATGTAAATCATTCAGATTTTTCTGATGGATCTATGTTAACGTTTGTAATTTATAAATTGCATGTACTGCACGAATGGATGTACTTTAGTCATATCTGTCACACAAGTAACACATCTCGCCAGCATCGGAACCTTTAATGTAGGTTAGTATGTGTTGCCTCCAGATGGTTACGTGATCTCCAACTGATGTCGCATGCGACACTGTGGAATGAGCTTAATTCCTTTGACTGTTATCAAATTAAACGGTCTTTTAACGTATACTTTAGGTATATCACAACATTTTTTCTTTCAATTGCCAAATTGGGGCTATATAAATAAAATTTTCCCTAAACAGTTATTTTATATTATAACTGAGTCAGTCACTTAAATTAAGCCTGCCACGGTCAGCATGTAGTGAATTTCGCTTTTTTTTTTTCTCTCTCTCTCTCTCTCTCCCTCTCTTCGTTTCTGGCTTTACTCCAATAGAGTGTGTAGGAGCAACTGAAGAGGCCAGCAGGAAATTGTGGTGGATGCTCTCTGCAAATTGAATCACACGTTTATCAAAGAAGGAGAAGGGGAACATTGTTTCCATTTTCGACGATTAACGTAAATCCAAGGCCCGCCTCTGCGAATCAAACCAGTGTATCTTACAATCGGCTGCCCATCACAGTAGTTAAACTAATACGAAGTGATCAATATAGCAAGGGTTACTATCTAGAATAGCTAATACAGAAACCAGAAAGTTAGTATATTTTGCATATTTTCATTCCCAAGCTCACGTATGGCATCTCATTCTGGGAAAACTCGTCACAAAGCGCAGAGGGTATTTAAATTGCAAAAGCGTGCTGTAAGAACTATTTGTGGAGCAAGCCCACAGACGTCGTGCAGAAATCTATTTAAAAACCTGGGTGTACTAACAATGCCAGCACAGTATATATACTCCGTACTATCATTTTTAGTGGAAAATCCTGAACACTTCAATCTTAATGCTGACATACATAGCCCATAATACTAGTAAATAAATATAATATTCACGAGGATTACAAATCACTGTCAATTGTACAGAAAGGGTTAACATTTACTGGAGCTTCCTTATTCAATGTCTTACCAACAGAAATTAAATGTTATCTATAAAAACCCAACTATTTTAAGTCCAAACTGAAAGAGTTTCTGCTTCAGAACCCATTTTACTCTGTGAAAGAATTTTCTTCTTGGAATTTGGTAACTAGGAATGACTGATATAATAGTATATATGGTGTATGGAAGGGGAAGGTGACAAAGTTGTCCACAATTACTACAATGATATATGGTTTTTCTTTCTGTTGAAACTTTTGACAAATGAAGTAATTACACTGTTTACAAAATTTCACTCATATATAGTAACTAACATGGATAGCATGGACTCAAAAACTGCCGTGAAAAATTATCATACTAACAGGTTTTTAAGTAATTGACAGCTTATGAGTTGTTGGTAATATAATTGATATTGTTAATAGGTGTACTGATTCACATAAATAGCAACTATCATGATATAATATGTAGTCGCGAATTACAGTGGAACTTATCATGGTAACGGGTTGGTAAGAAAATAACTGGTTGTTAGATGCTGGTAACAAGTGTATACACTGTTCCACATAATAAGTATTAATTAACTCGGGATTGTATGTGTAGATTACAGGAGATATTGGTTATACTAATTGGTTGTAGCTAACTTGTCAATATGTAATAATATTTAAGTTAATTTAATTGCAATGGATCACAGGCTCCGGTGGCAATTTCCCTACACACCCATCTTCCCCCTACCCTGCACCTACCTACATTTGCCCTCTAACAAATTTTATCTTTAAATTCTTTCAAAGTATTCGGTAAATTATTCATCATTTCTCTTGGTAATATCAATTATATAGTAATATTGACATTAAAAATAAGTGTATGTACTGTTCCACATCTCCGAGATTATTCTCACATAGGATCAAAGTGAACATATCTATCTATCTATCTACTGTCGCTTTGTCAGTTGGTGGTTACTGCAAGACGGACTTACGAAGCACTAGTCTAACGCACAACAAAAAAGCCGGACACGGGCCTGACAGTAACCAATCACATTTGCTTCCCCTGAAGTCATTAGGAATTTTGTTACAGGGTGGTAGGGATTGTGAATAGGGGCTGAAATAGGGAGCAGTCGTGGTGAAAGGCTAAATTGTTAAGTCGAAAACTGAAAAAATATTGTCCTTATTAAGTAAACTTAGCCTACTCTGATTAGATTCTCGTAGTATTTAGACGGGATGTTTCTCGCTGTTGGAACATAGATTGCAAGCGTGACCGACTTCAAGGCTAATCAGACCTTTACGTCTTCTTTCCGATATGGCCTTCTGGGACCACGTTCCAATTTCAATTGTTCTTCCTTTGTTGTTGTTTTTTTTTTCTTCGTTTCAATCGATTCAATATTTCTTCATCACTATGTTTCTTCCTTCTCACCTCAGACCACTTCGGAGCAGATTTCTTTCCTCGTCTGTCTTGGAATCCTTCCAAACTTAATACCTTTTTTCTAAAGATCTCTCTTTCCATAATTTCCTCTGCTATTATCTTATTTCTTTCCAAATCTTTCTTAACCTCTTGAATCCAGCTGGTTATTGATTTTTTCCCTAAAGGTAATTGAATATCTTTTCCGTTAGTCTTTTATCATTCATTCTGTAGATATGTCCAAAAACAGCAATCTCCTTTTCCTTATTGATCCTTTTATTTTTCCTGTGTTCTGATATATTTCCTTATTACTTCTTAATTTCCATAGTTCTGTTGTTTATTATTATTATCATCATTATTATTATTAGTGGCGTGCTAGAAGCATCATAGCTATCAACTGGATAGGTAATAACTAATAAGTATTGAAAGCCGGTAATAGTAAATGCTATGCCGTAAACCTAAGCCATGTAGTATTAATGCTACATCTGAAAAGCATGAATCCCTTACGAGATGGGCATTACAAGATAGAGGTGATTTCTGACATTAAATTGTATATTTTTCCTATTACTAACCTTAATATGGAACATGGAAATTGGATTGTGGAATTAATGTATATAAATTGAATATCTATAATCAAATTCATACTTGAATCCTGTCTAAGGCAGTATGGTATGGCAGAAGAATCATACATACAAAACTTCTCATGTAATATGTAGTAAAGTCTGTAATTGTATATGTTTGGTTGTATAGTATTCGGGCCACATCAGCAAGCCCAAAATGTAAAAAGTATACATGGTTTTGCTGTATGGTCACGAAACCCAATGCCAATAAGTAAGAATAATAAAAATAATATTTATTAGTGGCGAATTCTCCCACTAAATGGAAGACGTTAAGGAATGACCCAATCAAGGTTTCTATGGATTCTTCTTGTTGTTCCAGTAGGCTTTCATTCTTTCCGAGAAAGCTTGTTTGCGTTCTTCCGACCACTTTGCTCTGTATCATTTTTGTTTTGGTTGCTCAGTTGTAACTTCCCATGTGTCTACAGTGTGTCTGAAGGTGTCTCTTTCTAACACATCTGCTGATAGTATGTTTACGAGAATTTCATTCGCCTTTTTTTGATGTCGATTTCGATGTTTAAAATCTTTCTGTTGTTTTGATTGATTGTAGTGCACCCTGTTTGAAAGATTCCCGGTATAAGGAGTCACCCATTGTTTGCCAACGGCCTCCGAAAGGAGGGCGGAAGAGCGGGGGAGTGGACCAGAACACCCTCTTGCCCTTGGGGTTGGAAACGGCCCCTAAAGGCTGATGAATCAGAAATCATCAACGGCATGGGAATGCAGAAGGCAACGGGAAACCACTGCATTCAAGACCCAAAGGGTATCCCGAGGACATGTAATCCTCTCAAATTACATGTATCATGATGGCTTCTTCCTGGGTAAAATATTCCGGAGGTAAAAAAGTCCCCCAATCGGATCTCCGGGTGGGGACTGCTCAGGGAGGAGTCATCAGAATGGATAGAAACATTCTACGAGTCGGAGCGTGGAATGTTAGAAGTCTGAATAGGGCAGGTAGGTTAGAAAATCTAAAAAGGGAGATGGAACACCTTAAGTTAAATGTTGTTGGGATTAGCGAGATTAAATGGAAGGACGCACAGGATTTCTGGTCTGGGGAACACAGGATAATTAGCACACAAGCTGTCAATGGAGTCACTGGTGTAGGATTTGTAATGAATAAGAGAGTAGGGAAACGGGTGGGATATTATGAACAGTTTAGTGACAGAATTATTTTGATGAGGTTAGAAACTAAGCCCACCCCAACCACGTTAGTTCAAGTATATATGCCAACGTCACAGAAAGATGACGAAGAAATAGAAAAAATATATTCTTAAATTGAAGAATTAACCCAATATATGAAGGGAGAGGAAAATCTAATAATCATGGGTGATTGGAATGCGATAGTGGGAGAAGGAAAAGAGGGGCATACTGTAGGAAGTTTTGGTCTCGGAGAAAGAAATGAGTGAGAAAGCAGGTTGTTAGAATTTTGTGAAAGATATAAGCTAGTTGTGTCAAACACACTGTTTAAGAACCATGCAAGAATTAAATACACCTGGAAACGTCCTGGGGATACAGGCAGATACCAACCAGATTATATCTTGGTCAAACAGAGATTCAGGAATCAAGTTCTACACTGTAAAGCGTACCTAGGAGCAGACATAGACTCTGACCATAATCTGATAGTAACGGAGTGTGGGCTGAAATTCAAGTGAATAAGGAAGCAGCATAAGCAGAACAGACTGGAATTGAATAAACTGAAACAATCTAACACGAGAGAAAAATTTGCAGAAGTGGTAAACTTAGGTCTAAGAAATAACTATGAAAGGAGTTCAACCGAGGACGAATGGAGTGCATTAAAGACCGAAATAATGAAAGCTGGTAAACAAACATTAACTTTATGGAGCAAGCTGCCAGAAAAACCATGGATCACAGAAGAAATTTTGGAACAGATGGATCAGAGGAGAAGGTACAAAAATGCTCAGGATGAAGCAGGATGAGAGCAATACAGACAATTTAGAAATAAAATAAACAGGAAATGTTAAAAAGCAAAAGAAAAATCGCTAGAAGAAAAGTGTGAAGAAGTAGAAAAGGAAATGGTCATAGGTAAAGTAGATGTTGAATATAGGAAGATCAAACAGAATTTTGGAGAAAACGAAGAAAAGAGGTGTGAACATTAAAGCCGCTGCTGGGAACCCTCTTTTAAGCTCAGACGATAGAGCCAACCGATGGATGGAATACATTGAGGAATTGTATGATAGGAACGACTTGAACAATAGCGTAATATGAAAGGAAGGCGATGGTAACACTGATGACTTAGAAGATCCTGTTTTGAGGGCATAATTTAATAGAGTTCTGAATGACTTGAAAGCAAATAAGGCAGTGGGAATTAAAGAGATCCCTGCAGAACTTCTTAATTCCCTAGGAGTGGAAGGAATCGAAAGATTATTCAAGCTGATATTAAAAAGTTATGAAACAGGAGAAATTCCAACTGATTTTAATAAAAATATAGCACAAGCCGACAAATGTGAGAATTATTCCACCATTGGTCTAACATCACATGCTTCGAACTTACTGACCGGAATAATATATAAAATAATGGGAAGGGTAGTAGAAGACATAGTAGGTGAAGATCAGTTTGGGTTTAGGAAAAATCGCAGTACAAGGGAAGCGATTCTGGCCTTAAGATTAATACTTGAAGGGTGGATCAAGAAAAACAAAGATTCTTTTAAGGCTCAAAATTTTAAAGAAGTCAGGACTAAAGTATCGAGATAGAAGAATACTTTATAAACTATATAAGAATCAAGTGGCTGTAATAAAAGTAGAGACTCATGAGACACAAGCATTAGTTAAAAAGGGTGTGAGACAAGGTTGTAGTCTATCCCCGTTAATATTCAATTTGTATGTAGAGGAAGCAATAAAGAAAGTAAAAGAAAAATTTGGGTGTGGCATAAGTGTTCAGGAAGAATAAATGAGTATGCTACGATTTGCTGATGACATTGTCCTGTTGGCAGAAAGGGCTGAGGATATTGAGAAATTACTGAATGGCATGAAAAAAATACTGAAGGAAGATTTTGGCCTGAATATAAATCAAAGCAAGACTAAAGTGATGAAATGTAGCAGAAATGATAGAAATACAGTAGATTAAATACAAAAATAGGATCGGATGCAATAGGAGAAGTAAGTGAATTCTGTTACTTGGGAAGTAAAATTACAACCAATGGCCGAAGCAGGAATGATGTTAAAAGCAGAATAGCACTAGCAAAAAGAGCCTTCATGAAAAACAGAAATCTTTTAGTTTCAGATATTGATCTAGGACTAGAAAAAACTTTTTAAAAATCTTTGTGTGAAGCACAGCATTTTACGGTAGCGAAAAATGGACTTTAGGAATACCGGAAAGAAAGAAAATTGAAGCATTTGAAATGTGGTGCTACAGAAGAATGCTGAAAATTAGGTGGACAGACAAATTAAGAAATGAACGCGTTTTGGAAATGATGGGTGAGGAAAGAAGTTTCCGGAAGGGTCTTACAGAAAGAAGAGACAGGCTGGTAGGTCATAATTTTAGACATGCAGGATTGGTTAATTTGCTGGTGGAGGGAACGGTTGAAGACAAGAACTGTAGAGGAAGACAGAGATTAGTATATATGAAGCAAATAATTGAGGACGTAGAGATGAAGAGGTTAGCACAAGATAGGAAAGGATGGAGGATTGCATCAAGCCAGTCGAACGTCTGATGGCAGCAAAAAAATAAGCCTGTAACCATGTTTAGTGTGTCTTCCTCCTAGAATTTTCGTAATGATTTTTCTCTTTTCTTTTTTGATTTCTTCAATTTCTGTTAATTGTCAACGTTTCGCTTGCATAGAGCAGTGTTTGTTTTATGACTGTTGTAGTGCTAATTTTGGTCTCTATTTGTATTCATGAAACTGTAGAGAACTTGTGACTGTACATGAAATTTTATTTGGAAAATAGTAACTGCAACGTCTACTGCAGATGATAAAAAGGCTGAAACCGTAAACGTTTGAATTTTTGTTTATCTGTCCTCGCATCACGCAAAAAATAATGAAAGAATTTTAGCGAAACTCTAAGTCTGCATAGTGGTGCCTCATGGTTCTGCTCAGCTTACAAGTTATTTGTTTCCCACCTTAGTAACAAAGCTCTTGAGGAATCATTGGTTGAAACCACATTTTTTTTTTTTTGCAATCATAGTATATCGACGCTTCAAGCAAAAACTAAAGAACGAATTGCTCATGCTGACAGCTCATGCCAACGGATTACGGATATGCTACCTTTATTCCGATTATCATCATACTTTCCTAACATAAAGAAGACGAAACAGCAAATTTTGGAATTTTTGTATGCCCATCAAAAACTAATGAATGCTTTTCAAAGAAACAGCGCGCAATTATAGCTTACGTTACGTTAGTGGTAGTTTATTTTATGTTGTTATGTCGCGTCGAAAATAAAAAAAAATAAAAAAAATTACTCAGTAGAACCTACCCATTTAATATTGCCCGGCAATGCATTTATACGCAGCGTTTACTTGTAATCTAATTGTTTTCAAAGTATGAAATGGTTAGATTACAAATGACATGCAACTGATATACTATTTACCTTAAAAGTACCATTTTCTTAATTTGAGTTTCATCATCTTTGCTTTCATATCTGTATTAGCTTTCAGCTTTTTTAATTCAAATTTGGCTTAGTGTAACCTGAAATAGAATATTTATCCTTCCAGAACTTGGTATTTTGTCTCATTTTTCTCTCAACATTAATTTAGTCTGCATTTGACAGTAAACATCTTATTTATCCTTCCGCTATACAAAACTTCATTACACAATTTATAAACTTCTATATTATACAGTTTATCACATAACACAGCCGTTCTCACAGTATTAATTACGATTTTACCATAGAAAACACTTTAACTGTGGTATCTTCTTCATATTTAGTTCAATCATTCGCAATATGAAAATTTCTCTCTCATTCATCTTGTTTTATTGCCTTGATCACACTTGATCTTATTCCTTGAATTCTTAGTCCCTGAATAAATGAACAAGAGGAATGATGAATAATTTACCAAAACACTGAAAGAATTTAAGGGTGAAATTAGTAGAGGGAAAAAGTAGGTTGGAAAAGTTGAAAAATGGGTGTGTAGAGAAGTTGCCACAGGAGCGTGTGCTCCATTGCAGTTAAATTAAATTTATATTAATAATCATTATTATTCATATTGTTATATTACCTTAAATATACTACCAACATAGGCTTATTTTATCCATCATGGAAAATACATTAAATATGAAAATTCGCGACGTGTATACGCTTTTAAATTACCTAATTCTAGACTAAATTTTCTCGGGAAATAAACTGAGTGAGCACGTTTGTATAACACTACGATTTTGCAATCATATTCTCTGCCGCCATTGTCAAATTACACCAACAATCCCGCCAGTACGCCAACAGTCAACGCCAATAATCCCACCATTACGGTAACAATCAACACTAACAATCCCACCGGTGCGCCAACAATCAACACTAATAATACGTACCGCCAGTAGGCCAACAATCAGTACCAAAAATCCCGCCACTATGCCAACAATCAACGAAAACAATCCCTCCAGTAAACGAACAATCAACACTAACAAACCATCCAGTACCCCAAAAATCAACGCCAACAATACCGCCAGGATAGCCAACAATCAACGCCAAAAATCCCGCCAGTACGCCAACAATCAATACCAAAAATCCCGCCATTACGCCAGCAATCAACGCCAACAACCCCGCCAGCACACCAACAATCAACAACAACAATCCCGCCTGTATCGAATAGTTCCGTTCTGTAAATAAACAAATCACCACCCACAGGCAGCAGTCACTTGACAATGGCGGCAGACAATATGACCGCCGAAACGTCGTGTTACACAAACATACTCACTTGGCTAGTTACATGAAAAAATTTCATTTATATACAACGCCGAGAGACACTCCACTCTTATATTCCTAATTCTATTCTCAGACCCTGCTTTTTCGATTTTAAAGTGATGTTTAACCATCACATTTTTCGTATCAAGCTTTAGTATTGATGATTCTCTGGTATCCCAGGAAGAAGACAGGAGCAGAAGCCAGCGAGACATATAAACAGCGACCAAGCTGCCTGGAGACCAGCCGACATCGGCGGCGGAAAAGGTTGTTTGTTCAAACTGGCAGAAAACCGATACGCACTCAGCGACGGGGGACTAGCGCCACTGTGGCACTGCGGGACCAGGCGGCACTTACAAAGTGGCCATGACGTAATAGATAGTTACAATTTGTCGTGATAGGGGAGACTCTCCTAGTGGCAGAGATCGTTCAGGTTCTGTTACCATTGTAACATACGACTTCATATTCAGTGAGATGACTTGCGCTAGTATTAATTAAACAAAATAAAATTCTTTAAATGAAAATACCGTCTCTTAACAATTGTCATTTTATTCTTATACGCTCAGACGCGTCTCGCTCTTGTGGACTGGGGCATCATCAGTGACCAATTGGAAATAAATTACTGTATGACTTCAAAATTCAGCAAAATTAACCTTTGAATGAAAATAGAATTCGAAATGAAAAATTTTACTTACACAAAACACTGCATATACTTTGAACAATTAAAACACACGACAAAAAAATATGAATCATGACATTTATGACAATCCTAGCAACAATGTGTTGGGTGTTTGAGTATTGTGTCTGTGAGAATGTCATGTCCGTCCTTGGTGTCCATGTGTCCATTCACATTGAGCTGGCTGGCTGTATGACCTATGTTGCCGAATGCCACCCCCCCCTTTTTTTTTTTAATTCTTCACATCTTGTTGCCTATACCACGCGTACGAGAGTGGTTGTTTTCTAGTCTTCCAAAACTTTCATATCACGATTTCCCTCCTATAGTTAGACAGTCAATCGTTCTGATCTTACAGATATTTTGATAGTTACCATTGTCTTTTTTTATTTTATTTTATCTTCTTAACGTCTCTCTAACAGCGAGGTCTTTAGAGACGGGAAAGGATGGGGGGCAAGGAATGGGAGGGAATTCGGCCATCGCCATTTGCCTGGAGTGATTTGGGAAACCATGGAAAACCCAAAACTGGATTCCCGGACGGGGATTCGAACCGGCGCGCAGTGCTCCCGAATGTGAGGCCAGGTCGCTAGCCGTTACACCACCACGCTCGGTTTCCCTATTGTCTGAGCATGACTTGTGATGCATAGGGAACTATTTTCTGAGCTTTACAGATCACTGTCCATATGTCGAAATCCACTATCTTGGTAACAAAGGGGTGTCGGGAATTATCATCTGATGACCTACCTGTACCAACGGAATTTTCCTTCGAGCGCTCCATCGCAACTTCACGAAACTTTTGTATATTACTCTCGCGCTCCTATTCATAACTAACTTAGTCCACAACCCGAGGGTTGGTTGCATCCTCACGAAGAAGGCATACTAAGCCATTGTGTCAGAAGTAGGACGGAGGTAGCTAGAACGAATCAAGGGATAGGAATAAGTTAAGTGCTAAATTCACTATTAAGATAACATTACAAATTTACAAGCCGTATGAAAGATGTTTTGTTTCACATAGAGCAGTTTATTTATGTTCGTTATTACCAAATTAACGTAATGTAGTGGGTGCCTTGGTGGGCGAACTACGTTACAATTAATCGTTCATACCTTTATGATTAATAATTGGGATTTTTAATTTTAATTTTTATGAAGGAGTGAAAATTTATTAATTTTGCAAGAATCTCGACAATAGTTGAAATTTAGGAAAATTGTCACAATATGACATTTATTTTCTTATCACTGGCGATTACAAGTCTGAGCGAATTTACCGTTAACATTAACACAAATTGGCAAAATCATAAAAGCAACGCTCAATTAGCCGTCATGAGCAAGCAAACAATTGTATATTTACTTTTAAATATATCTCAGAATCAAAATGCAAGAAATAATGACAACTGGAAACAATGAAAGTTATGACTACCTCAGACAAAGGAATCATAATACTGTGACTTTACAGTTAAAAAGACAATCATGGGCGCCACGAATGAACAATATATCATTCGAAAATAACTAGTTCTGGCAAATTATGCCACTAGCTCAGGGGTTTTTACAATTACAAAGTGACAACATGGATCTATCCTCTCAAAGTCGTTTAAGGGTTCTGTTTCACGGAATGCACAATCAGATGGCTTGGTCGTAATAAGTTACCATTGTAGTTCTGCGTCTGATGTCTGCGGTGACTGGAGATGACCCACGGTATGTGAGATTATCTCACACGGCGGCTACAGGCATCTCTGGTCTGACAATGCGCGTCATCGCATTGCCGGCTATGTCGCCGTGGTAAGCCTGCTCCAGCAAGGCAAGCTGGCAGCCAGAAATCGTACAACGGCAGTTGGCGAGAGAAGCCAACTTTCCAAGTCCACCTCAGACTAGACTCGACTAGAATCGCAGGTAGAATCTCCAGCTCCTCGCTCTTCGGCCCACGAGGAAACTTCTCGCTCCGCCCCTTGCAGTCTCGAAGCTCACATATAACAGAAATTCTCAGAATTTTAAGTTATACGCTCATTTGGATTGGATCTTCAGGTCGGCACTTAATGTCACGTGATATCCCCGATATGTGATTTGCCCAGCGTATCTAACAGAGGTCGGACATATTCGGCTGCGTTCGGGGATTACTCTTGTGTTCGGGCGGCAGGTATTTCCCGCCCGGTGAGTAACCTTGTTGACCATCCATCCCCAGGGAGCAGAGTGTGTGTTCCGGCAAACCCCAAATCCGCGACTTCTTGTCGCCATGGGTCGGGAAGACCAGATTAGCTTCAAGCCTACATAGCTCAATAATTTTTTAATATTCGCTTTACCAAGATACACTGTATGTTCACCATTTCATTACAGTCCTCACTTGGAATCTTGCGTACTTTATAAAATTACAACAAAAATCTATTTAGGTGGTCAAAAAAAAAAAAAAAAAAAAAAAAAAAAAAAAAAAAAAAAAAAAAAAAAAGAAAACCTGATATTTTACTAAGCGAAATACAAGACGAAATAACCGCTAATTATTTGAGATTTGTAATAACCCTATATTTGCCTGTGTGGCGTTGTCTATTCTAAACCTTTCATTACGAAAACACTGATTGATTAATTTTTAAAGAAAAATACATCATAAATTAAAGCCAACCGTCTATGAAGCTAAAAAAATGCGCGTAAGTCACAGATTTTTCTGTTTTCTACACTTCATTTTCAAAATCTAAATGGTGATTTGATTTCTTAAGCTCCCGCATCAGTTGTTGTTAATAATAACAGCATTTTGCGGGAATATCGCGTTTTTTATTTGCATTCATAAGATTCCGGCTGAAATGCTGCAGCCTTCATCAGCGATACTACTTCTATTGCGAGGTAATATTATATCTGACGAAAGCTGCAGCGTTTCAACCGAAAGCTTAGAAATGCAAATAAATAACACGGCATTCCCGCAGAATACTATTAGTATTATTGAGTGATTTGTTGAGATCTTTTAGCGGTTGTCGTCGTCATTAATTATCTCTTAAAGTGTACCGCGTAGTGAAAACAGTTGCTACAAAATATGTCCACTGAAATCAACGAGCCGGAGACAAAAACCACGCGCGAGGATTATTCAGCCCGTCCGGCGCGGCGGCGCAATATTTCCGAGGCCCGGCTTCTCCGCAGTGCGGGGCCCGTGTCACCGTTGTTAAATCAGCGAGCGCGCGTTGCGCCCGCCGACCGTCAATTTTTCATAACGGCTGCGCCGAGCGGCGGCGGTTGCGCCTCTCTGCCGCTGGCGGCGCTGCCGTCGGCGCGCACTAATTACGCCGGCCGAGCCGAGCCGCGCCGAGCGGTCCCGTCCCGTCCCGAGCCATCACGCGCGGTGTGGTGTGGGTAATTTGGCCCGGCGAGCGGCCGTTGTTATTCGCGTGGCGCCAGCCGGCTCGGCTCCGCTGGCTGCATGACTAATTAACGAGCTGCCAGCCAGCATCGACAGGGTCGCCACCGTCTGAAGACAATAGCCGAAACTGACAGCGATCTGCAGGCAACCGCGAGACTAATATTTTGCCTCGAGTTCAAAATGTCTACTAAGCTACATGAGTCACAAAAAAGTAATCAAACTATTACATTAACACAAATAGATTTGAAGTGGAACTTCGTTGGGTACCGTGGGGTGAAATTTGCTGACGTTACGCGTTGGAGCTAATGGTTAACTCTGCTCTTAACGGTACTTACAACGGGAGGTTTTCAGTGTGGATAATCACAATCGTAGAACGAACAAGTCTGGTAAATAGTACACCTCTGGTTTCTCTTCCTAAAGCAGTTCTGCCTGTAGTGCCTCCGTTTAAGAGCTATCGGGGGTTAAAAAGTGTAAAAATTGTGTGTTAATGATCTCTAGTTCTACGGAAAAACTGTTCGCTTAGGATGTCAGTTTAGCTGTGATGGTTAAGGTGCTGGGTTCAGATTCAACGGGTCAAAAGTTCAATCCCACCACCCACGATTTTTTTTATTTGTATTATTTTTAAATTGCTATTCGACCTTGTAGCTTTAAAAAGTTGTTTTGAAAAAAAATATAAATTTTTTATCTTCCTTCGACAAATACTCAAATATAAGGACGGTATAAACTATAAAAACATTTGAAACAGAAATGACGTGCACACCAGGAACATTTCTTGAAGGATCTCTTCCTAAAGTCACATACAGTATTTATTATTGATTTAGGAAAAGTTTCCTTTAACATTTGTAAATTCCGGCCTTTCATTCGTTAATTTTGAACCATACCAGGAATATTTTATCAAGACATAAAATACAGGCGCTCGCAAAATGTGGTGAATAGGTGAATGTATCTTAACAGCATCTTCACGAGAAGATATTGCAACAGTTCCGGCGCGTTTTGAAGCCTTTTTACTAGTACTTTTACTTGATGATAGAAATTCACATCACATGGCTGACATAAATGCATACATTTCGGTGGTATCATCCCAATAGTTGAGTGTTTGTCAAAGGAAAATAAAATTTTGTATAATTTGTTTCAAAACAAATTTTTAATGCTACAAGATCGAATAGCAATTAAAAAATACAAATAAACAAAAAAATAATAATCGCTGGGGGTGTGACCGAACTTCGGACCCTTCGCATCTGTTAACACAGCCTTAATGAGCGCGGCTAAACTGCTATTGTAAGCGAATGGAATCCGTACTGATATACATCATTTACACACAATTTTTAAACTTTTTAACCTCCGATTTCTCTTAGAGGCGCACCAGACAGAACTGCTTTAGGGCGAGAATCCATAGGTGACGTAGTATTTACCAGACTTGTTTGTTCTGCAATCGTGATTTCCACACTGAAAACCTCTCCTTGTTAGATGCAAGCAGCGACGATATTAATTAATTACGTACGTTTTCGCGGACACGACATTGTTCCCTGTCATTTAAGCTCATGTTGAACAATGAGTATTCACTGCATCGTTTTTAAGGTTCGCGCAACGCGTTCCGTTTTCTATGTATGTATGTATGTATAAGCATAAATATTTTATTTTTTGGTTTCGTTTTGTTTATTTATATTCGCTAGATGGTTTCATTATATTCTCTAAGCGCTGGTATTTGTAAGAGAAGAAATATTAAGTCACGTTTATGCGATACGGCGAATGTATCATTGAAATATAATTAAATATTAAATGTATAAAATCGTACATTTGCGTGCAGAAATATTAGCATTCGTATTTTCGGCAAAGCAAATCAGTTATTTTAGGTTACAAAAATAATTTTAGTTATTACCCAGAAATATGCGACCAACTCGTCATTTTCGAAATGAAAATTGATTGTGAGAATGGTTATCAGGCAATTTTTCGCAAGTTGTTCTCCGAAATAAGAGCTGTAAATACAAATTCAGTCGAAGGCTGAATACAATATTCAATAATCAAACCAAGTGTGCTTTAACTTTTTAATTATTTTCATTTGCTTACGATAATAACCTGGGCAAGGTTCCTATTTACTGCACAAATGCAATAAATACAGTTTCGTTCGCTCAATTAAGTACTACGAAGAAAACATCAAAAACATCAAGAAATAATAAAAAAAAAACAGAAAATACCTGGAAGTTTCACTTGTTGTATGTGTACGCACTGACACACACATTATGTTTCTTTTAAATTGATAGTCGGTATTATTTACATACCTGTAACTTCACTGATGGTTACATAAATACAATAGAAGAAAACGCGTGAAGAAGGAACAAATCTTTTAATTCCATGCAATTACTAATAATTAACATTATTGAACACGCAATTCCTTTAACTGAATTGTAAGTATAAACCCAACTATCTTATCCACCCTGATACAGTTATCTTCCAAACGTTTTTTTAATCCGCTTGGCTTGCGATCTATCTCTTTCTCTTGTTCAGATTTATGAAACTCACAACTACACATGGAAACTGGACTCCAAAATATTAAAACATACGTTATTAATTCTGCAAAAGTCTTTATAAATGGCATAGTATCAACTCCTGGAGCATAGTACTACAATCTAGGCCACAGATGAATAACACAACCACGTCTAAAAACGTATCGGCTGTCACAAGATATCTTGAGCGACGACGGGCAAGATGCCTTCAGACTCTCCCTGAACGCTGTATAAAAAGTTATCAAATCCATTTCCCTACGTGAGTCCTACTAGTATTAATACTTTTAAATTGTACTGCTATTATTATTATTGTTATCTTAACTCATACCTAATTAGTTTTATTATTATTTAAATAACCCTAAGAGAGGAATGACTATTGAAACTTCAAATTTTAAAGCAAAAACATTTCAAAATGTCTCACTTTAAATCTTATTTTAACCCGTTCTAAATCTCTGCCAAACATCTTATATGTCTTGTAAACGTCTATACATGTCACAAGTGATATAGTAATATAATTCAGATACCGAGGAATCCAGTTGGATTGACCTCAGGTTGTGGTATGACAGTCACCCACAATGAATATAATTAAAAAATTAATTAATATTCAGATTTTCTTTATAATATTCAATTATGTAAGTTGTAAATATCATAAATAATAGGGATATTGCATAGGTAAATAATTGTATATTAAACCCAGGTGGCCAGAGTTATCATTATTATAATTTTAATTTCTACAAAACTTGCTATTCAGTAATGTATCGAATATGGGAAGTTGGATCTGCCATTTTAAACGCTCAGAGACCGGGACAATGGCAAGTTTCGTTGGCAGACAGGCACCTTAACTCACAAAGCAGAGGACGTGCGCGAACCGTTAGTTGGAGGGTCCATCGACCTCGCACCCCCCACCCTGGTGTCTTGAAGGTCGACAAGAATAGGCGCGAGCGGACAGCAAATACCAGCTACGATATGAAACACGTGATGATGGACATATATCGATGCACCAATCGTGAACGTTTATAGGGGTTCACAAATGTTAATTCAAGGGATTCTGTTGCATGTGGCGAGTTGGAGACGATTTTTCCGAGGAATAATAGAAGAGGCCATTTTTGACTTCACTTGCTGTCGGGACGAGCCACTGTGCAGACGTGTCAGCCGACACGCTCTCGTCCGGTGATCAGTGACTGTGTCTGATCAAACTTTCTTGCTCTGGGGAGCTAGAAGTTGTATGGCATGCCTGACATAATCTGGAAGTTGATGTGGTAACGTTGGCGAATCCACTATCCTGGCTTTCGCAGCTGCAGTGGCACTGTGCGTGTCACACTTCATCACGACGATGCAATCATGGTAAAGTACCTGAAGTGAACTACACTTAATGGTTCCTTGAGGTTTATTACTCTGTACACAAAACAACTGGTAAACCATAAACAAATGTGGGTACAGTTATCAGATGACCGTCGAGAATTTTAGCCTGGTCCTGATCAGGGGTAGAGAGACGGCTTCTACTTCTCGCGAACTTCCGGTGGTCTTCTGTAGTTGACGCTGGTTCCGCGGTCAGGCCGGAACTGCCGGTGGAGCTGTCGGCTACGCTTATATAGGCGGCCTGGCGCAGGAATTCCGTTGTGTGGTAGTACGGCGACCTCTGTAAGAAAAGGTGCCACTTAGCCTCTAGATGATTCTATTTATTTTCCTGGTTTGTTTTGATGCCTCTGCGCCTGTTTGGAGTCGTATATGTATCCCGGCGTGCAGGCGCGTTGTGTGTGAGGTCTGCCTGGCAGGGGCCTTTACTGGCAGACTGAACAGTAGCGACGCATACGGTCACAGTTCATTGGGTTTTGACGAGACTTGCGAGCCCTTAAGCGGCACTGAGATAAGACTTGGCTCCCGCCATAAAATCACTGAGCTAACTAATTTTCATGTTTAACTTCAAATTCCAAGCAGCTTGCTGATCTTGTGTAAATTCAAGACAATACTTTTTAACATTATATGGCGCCCCTGGGATACTCTTTTTTGGTAAATGTTAACTTCAATTTGATGGCCTGTGTTGCCACGTTGATAATATGTTGACTTTGCTAATTGTTGAAATATTTAATTCAGTTTTATGATTGCTTTTCATCGGCGGATTGTAAACGTCGGGTATTGCTTGTTTTTGTTGTCTTTGGAATATGTTTAACGTAAAGTTAACTATACCCGGCATTGTATAAGCCATAAGACTCAATAAATTGGATATAATTTTGTGCAAAATATTCATGGTTCTAGTTCACCTTTTTTCAACCATTAAAATCATTTTCATTTTCATATTCATATTTAATAACTCACGTATAAAGGTATGAAGGTAAGGTAGGTGTTGGAAATAATAGTCCTAATAATAACCACCCCCCCTCCTTTTATACAAGGTCAGGCGATGTAGACAGTCACTTTACAAGATCAAAAAACTGTATAGCATAATTGCAATTGCTTTACGTTTTACAATAAAAAATAGTTATATATATAAAAAAAGATTGCGTAACTCCTCTAGTGACAGTAACCAAGGATTCTCCTTAACCATGGACGTTAGTACCAACCATATTCTTTGGTTTTCGCATAGATAATAGAACTATTCTCTTCTAAAATAGAAATGTCTTACAGAACGATTATAAACACTTAATTAAAAAAACATAGCTGAAAATAGTTTCCCTAGAAGTGAACTGTGCTTACACAATTTTTATTCTGTTTCAGCATGACACGTGATTTGTTTCTTCGATTATGTGAATTCTGAAGTATCATGTGACCAACTATATTATTTTTTACAATTTTTGGGAAATCATCTTAATAGTTCTCGAATTCACCAATCTATTATTCTATGCAATTTAGTCGTAATTTTACTAATAACTCAATCGCTGATAACATTCGAAGAGATTTTCCGAGCGTAGTGGATGAGAGATAACTTTTTGGCCTCTCATTCGTGAGGACACTGGTTCGTATCCTAAAAAAAAGGGATATTTACCTTGATTTTGATTTTCTCTCTGGTCACTTAGTAACACAGGTTGCTCCACTCACCATTCACCTATCCAGAATGGTAACTTTACCACCAAACACTTTTGCAATGACCGCCTCTCGACGTACCAGCCTTATCTCCGCTGAGCCCGGCGCACCCGGCGCAGTACCTCACTCGTACTCTCGCGTTGTACGCCCAAAAACAACCACCTAAAACGATGTTTGGCACATGTACGCAAAACTTTCCGTCACTTACCACTTGGCTAAAATATGCCGACCCACGTTCGCTTAACGTTCTGGTCTCGCATTCGGGAGGACGCGGGTTCGAATTCCCGTCCGGGCATCCAGATTTGGGTTTTCCATGGTTTTCCCAATGCCGGGATGCTTCCTTCAAAAAAAAAAAAAAAAAAAAAAAAAAAAAAAAAAAAAAAAAAGAAGTATCCTCTGCTGAGTGAAACACTTAGCTGGCGCGGGGACAGTGATTCACCTGCTGCCGAAATTCCTATCACTGCCTCACAGCTACAAACATAGTGCTGTTCTTTCTTGTAAATGTAAAGTTAGTGAAATGATTCGATTTTAATTTTTTCAAAGGGAAGTGCGATATAAACGTAAGGAATTCGGCCTCGGACTTACCTGCATTAATCTGGAGTAATTTCGATAAACCGTCGAAAACCAAAATCTAAAAGGCCGGAAGGGAATTTAAGTAGCGACTTCCCGAATGCCGCTTCCGCTCACCCATCAAGCTGGGTGCAAATCAGGACTGATTCCTGACCCAAAAGAGGAGACGCCAAGTACCCGTCTTAAACACCCGGAAATCCGGAGGAAGGAACTCTGGATTGGCTGTAGGAGGAAATCTGTTTCCAGGCGTTACAGGTGTTATCTCCTAATGAAGGGTGTCTTTTCCGGGTATAAAATGCTTCCACGTCGACTAGAGCAAGGGAAAGAAAAGTCTCACCAAGCCTCGTGTACAAACAGACTTCATCTGCCTGTTGTATATGTACCAATAAGTAGTTGTTACTTTTCTACGTACTTACTAACAATAAATGTAAAAAAAAATAAATAATTAGATTTGTTTTAACAGTAGTCATTACTTGCTGCCACTTGTACATGTAGCAACACAAACACAATAATTTTATAAATAACTCCGCCTAGAAACAATTGTTTTGGTGAATTTTATTTTATTCTCTTCCCCAGACGCGTTTCGCCCCTGTGGTGTAGGGCATCATCAGTGGAGATATAGTGGTAATCCTCAAATGCCGGTATGGAACAGCATTTCGTACATTTTTACAGCACTGTTAATTGAAGTTGCAGTTGAACTTTATTTCACAAGTTGTTTGCACGCCGCACTTGTTGTTATAGTGAACATTTTCTGCTGATTCACACAAGTGTCCGCTTGCGAGCGGACGTGCGTAAGGCAATGCGTGATGCGTTTAAAGAATTCCAAGCCAGATATTTATCCGAAGATCTGATTACTAATCCAAAAAGTTCTGGTCATATGTTAAATTAATAAGAGGCTCTCTAAGATCATGCCGTCGTTGATTAATGAAAATGGGGAATTATCAGAAACTAGCGTCGAGAAAGCAGAAATTTTGAATAATGTATTTAAAAAAGCTTTCACAACAGAAAACTCGGAAGAGATTCCAATATTTAACAATCTAACCAAAAAAATTATCAATGATCTCGTTCTCGATGTCGAGGGAATAACTAAACTGCTTATGAACGTAAATCCCAATAAGGCTCCAGGACCAGACGGTATTCCTACAAGATTCTACTCTAGGTACTCAAAGGAAATTGCGCCGTATTTGATGAAATTATATACCGCCTCCTTGGATCAAGGAAAAATACCAGCCGAATGGAAGACCGCCATCGTAAGTTCAGTGTTCAAAAGTGGGAATGTTAATGATCCTCAAAATTATAGGCCGATCTCGTTAACCTCGATATTTTGCAGGATTTTAGAACACATCATCTATTCAAATGTCATGCGGTTTTTGGATGAAAATGAGCTTTTAAACCAAAATCAACATGGATTCAGAAAAGGCCTATGCTGCGAAACACAACTTGCCCTCTTAATTCACGACTTGAGCCGTATTATAGATTAGCAGTCCCAGGTTGATTTAGTTTTATTAGACTTCAAAAAAGCTTTCGACACTGTGCCTCACACTAGATTGCTTAGGAAACTTCGCGGTTACGGTATATCTAGACAAATATGTGATTGGGTTGCAGACTTTTTGAAGGACAGAACACAGTGTGTAGTTCTTGACGGTGAGCATTCATCACTCGCCGAAGTGAGGTCCGGGGTTCCCCAAGGAAGCGTGATAGGGCCTCTGTTGTTTCTCATATACATTAATGATTTGTGCGACATAATAAGGGGAATGAAAAGATTATTTGCCGATGATGCTATTATTTATCGTGAAATCACAACCCAGGATGACTGCGCTTTGTTACAAGACGATATTATGAAAATAATTGCGTGGTGTAAAGATTGGCAGTTGGAGTTAAACGCTAAAAAGTGCCAAGTCATGCGTGTAAGTAAAAAGGTGACACCATTTAGCTTTGAATATACAATTAATGGCACTGTCCTTAGAACGGTAGATTCCGCTAAATACCTAGGGGTAACAATTCGTAATAATTTGTCGTGGAATGAGCAAATCTAGAATGTAATTGGGAAAGCAAATCGTATGCTTCGATTTCTAGGTCGTAATTTAAAACAATGCACTCCGGAAGTTAAATCGATTGCGTACAAGTCACTAGTGAGGCCTCGCTTGGAATATTGTTGCTCTGTATGGGGTCCCCATCAAAAGGGATTAATGGAGGCTTTAGAGATGGTCCAAAGAAGAGCCGCCCGATTCGTGACAGGTATATACAGGTATAGTTGGAGGGAAAGCGTAAGTGCGATGTTGAAGGAGTTAGGTTGGGAAGACCTGGAGCACCGAAGGCGTTGCTCTCGACGGAAGCTAATTGAAAAATTCTCGACTGACGTATTTCGGAATGACAGCAAACAAATATTGCTACCAGCAACATTCATATCTCGGAATGACCGCGAAAATAAGATAAGAGAAATCAGGGCCAGAACCGATGCATTTCTCTACTCATTTTTTCCACGAGCGATTAGGGAATGGAATAGAATGGATTTACCGGACAGGAGTAGCTTCCGTTAAAGCACTCCGGCCATCCTGATCTAGGTTTTCCATGGTTTCCCTAGATCGCTCCAGCCGAATGCTGGGATGGTTCCTCACAATAGCCCATGGGCGCCACCTACCATATCCCGTATATCCCTTCCAAACCATTACCTTTCCTGATAGGTGCAATGCACCCTCCGCCAAACACTTTTAGTGAATCGCGGAGTAATTGTAATAGTAATAGTAATAGTAATAGTAAGTGTGTTACACATGGCTTGTTTTGTTTACTACTTACTTACAATAGACTACTACCTCCACATCTCCACTGATGATGCCTTACACCACAAGGAAGAAACGCGTCTGGGGAATAAAATAATGTAAAACTGACCAACACCGAGCGTGGTGGTGTAACGGATAGCGTTCTGGCCTCGCATTCGGGAGGACGGCGGTTCGAATCCCCGTCCGGGCATCCAGATTTGGGTTTTCCATGGTTTCCCCAAATCACTCCAGGTGAATGCCGGGATGCTTCCTTCAAAGGGCCATGGCCGAATTCCTTCCCATTCCTTGCCCCCATCCTTTCCCGTCTCTAAAGACCACGTTGTTAAAAAGGGACGTTAAACTGTTAAAAAAAAAAAAAAAAAAAACTGACCAAAACAATTGGTTTCAGACGGAATTATTGATAAAATTATTTTTCAACATCTGCGGAAATATTGCCTATTACCAGATTAATATAACACACACACAATCATCATCATCATCATAGTCATCATCATCAATGATATTAATAATAATAAAAGACTAAACTTCGTCATTTTGCCATTGTGTCAGTAACGCTGACGTCACGCTTTCTAGTTACAATGGCCAGAGATGCTATATTTCTCAAGGTTATGCGCGTTATTTAGTAACAGTTCTATTTGGTTAAACAGCCGCTAAGAAATTAATAGTCAAATACAGAGAGAAAAGTATGTATTACGTTAAATTAACATAATAATTATTAGTTGCTTTTTATTTATTTACATTCGTTCGATGCAGTTGTTCAGTGCCCAGGATTGAAACTAATGTCATAAGGCATAACGTAAATTGTTAAGACTTATTTTGCTTTGGTTTCACTGACGCAATATTACTCGCATTATTACTTCAGACGCAGGTAAGTAGTTACAAACAGGGGCGGATCCAGGATTTCGGTTTTGGGGGGGGGGGAGGGGCTTGAGTGGACTTTGGTTTGGGGAGGGGGGGGGGCTTGAGTAGGGCAAAGGTACTCTTTATAGTCTCCTCAAATTGTCGCACTCTTAAAAGATCAGGAGAAGAAAAAAAAAAAGTGTGGACCAAGATACTTTGGGGCAGGGGGTTGAGCCCACTAGCCCCCCACACCCCACCCTGGATCCACCGCTGGTTACAAATATATCGCGATGTAAACTACAATCGAAACATTTACAACATATGAAATAGGGGTTATGAGTGGAAGTTAATAAGAATTGTATTTGGTTAAGCAAACAGTAAGAAATTATTTATGATAACACCGTTGAACACATATTTTTGACGGGTTTACTGAAATACAACAGAATTAGTTAATAAGCTGATAGTAAATGGTTACGGTATAGTCTCCTAACTAGTAAACTATAAACCGTTTGAATCCTATTCAAACTGAATTTTCGTCAGTATAGATTAGCTACATTTAAATCTTGTTATAAATCTCCACAGTAGAAACCAGGTGCTGCCATATGTTGTAATTTTTAATAAAACAAATAATATCTTAACAGTTAAAACAGTTCTTTTTTAAGAATAAATGGTCAAAACATATTTTCGCAATCTGTAATTTCCATTTTCGCTTTGAGACGTGATCTAAGTGGTCCATAGCATCCCAAAGGGAGTTATCCCGACGTGACCGTAGAGTTTTTTTTAAAAACGGATTATGAAGCAGTTTCCTCTGATGACGAATTCAGTTTTCGTACTTACAATCTGTCATTAAGCTTCTTCAGTATCAAATACAGTCATTTGCGTGAACTGAATGGCACTTTTTTCAGAGATGCGATCCATGAGGAAATGTTTGTCCACAATCTCCTCACCTTTGTCAACTGGATATACAGACACTCTGATTCTTACAACAATGTCGGAAAGAAATGAAAAGTACCTACATAATCCATTCCGTTAATTTCACTTAGCGTTTAGTATCTTAAAAAAGATGAAAATAAGAAAAAGCAAAAAAATAATCGAAAGCGGTGAAAGAACAGTTTGTGTTCGTTTGGCTGTTTTAGTAATAATAAATGTACACTTTTAGGATCCACCAAAAAAACACTTATAAAATTTTATAATGTTCTTTCAACTGAGATAATCCAGCCAAAACTTTTGAGTTATTTAATGAAGTTATAACTTATGATGCGAGAGAAATTTTTATGTGAAAGATGAAATATAAAATGACTAGCTGACCCGGTCACGCGTTGCTGTGACTTAGTAATTATAATTTGTTGGATTAATGTTATTCTAAACTTCCTAAAGTAGTCAAATTAATATTCACTAATAAAAACAAAAACATTTTAGTCGATTTGGAAATTCAAATGTAATTGGTAAAGAGTTACGGAGAGTTGAAATTAAGGACAAAATTTAATTTACATTTTATTACAAATTACTTAATTGATAATATATGAAAAATTAATATTTATAAAAATAAATAATTATTTATTTATTTATATAAACTGAAATTTCAGTTTTATAAATGAGGTATATGAAGTTGATTTTTAAACATTTTTAAAAATTATTTTCATTATTTTAAATTATTAAAATTTATAATCTTAATTTATCTAAGCGCTAATTGGTGCCCAATATTTTTGGTTAGCCTGTCTTTTGATAATACAAATAGATTTGATGGTTTCCCTACACGTGAGCAGGGTTTTCCAAATCCAAGCCGCAAACGGACATTGTTTGGTCTTGTGACTTATTTATTGTCATAGCGAAAGCCAAACGAATTGAAAATTGAAGCCTTTTAAATGGAATTGGAGATTCTGGCGGTATCATTGGAATACGTGGCAACAGGACGATTTCTCCTTTAAACATTCCAGTCAAAAAAGTTGCTTCAAGAACATTTCCAGTCATCCTTTTGATGACCAAATGTATACCGTTGCATAATCTAAGTGGATTCAAATTACGAAGAAGAATAATCAGTGAACCAATCTTTAACCGGAGATTGTGTGGCGGCATTCCTGTAGTATCCAAATAGTTTAAAAACTCATTTGAAAAATTTACGGCTTCATTTTCATCTATAATAGTGTCAATTGATTTAAAAGACTTCAGATCACCTGACAACAACTGTTGTATCTGGAAGTTAATTTCATTGACATCAATATTTTTTGCTGCCAAAATAGCACGATTACTGATCCAATTATGATCTAAGTAATTATTTGATATATCCAGGAACACACGCTGAGTTAGTTCATTTTTGAGTGAACAACAGTGCAGAATTTGTCTGGCAATGCTTTATTAATCATTATACATCTCTGTTGTGAAATCTGGATTTTGACATTGGTTTGTTTGTTTAACTCGGTGTAGTATATCTTCAGTCATACTGTTTTTTATATTTTTCCCACAAAGTCGATGATTGTGTTGGTTAACATGTTGTCAGAATAATTGCAAACAGTTTGACGAATACTATTCGGCGTGGATGTCAACGCTGCATCAGCAAGTGTCAGGTCCAAATGATTCTCGTCCACCAGCAACTGCAACTCGCGACATGCATCTTGACATGTATTGAACACTCGACATGTATTGAACACTCGACCATTAACTGTTCGTAAAATTCGAAAGAAGCTGGTCCGGGAACATTCACCAATAACAAACGCAGAAAGAAACATTCACGTTGTTTTGGATGCACTGTGTAAAGTCGTCCTAATGTCTTGGCTTTGAATATGCCTGCGATCGAAGGATGTGGTTCTCCTTGTTCACTTGGCTCCCATTTTTTATATAATTTGTTCCATGAAAAATAGCTTTGAACATCGGTATATAATAACGTTTTGCGAATTGGCGGAACACATCAGATTTTTGACACAATGTGAAAAATTCAGTTTGTTGTTTGCGTTTTTGTTGGCTCAAGTACTCATTGGAAAATATTTTCTTCGGTGAAATATACACGTTGACAGTTTTCAAGATGTATTGCAAGATGCTGGATAGAAGGGTCTCTTTCATGGATGCGAAAACTAAAAATATGCCAGATAGCTTCGTTGCTGCTGATGTATATACCTATTTGGTATCGTGTTATTTAGTCATTTTTATTTACATTTTGAACTTCAAATACGGCCAAATCACTGCCTTTATTAACATATTTGCAAATGTACTTAATGGATTTTACAGAACTGTAAAAGTCGGCTTTAATATGAGCCTAATACGTTTTTTAAAGCAATGGTGACTATGGTACCACCCACTGATTGTCAATTTCAACTTGGTTTCTAGAATTTGACATTAGCATTGTAAATGTTTGGCCACCATTCTCAGCGTTTCTGAGGCGATACAACGGATAACGGTCGATATCCGTAATAGTATCATTCGTATATTCCTTTGGGAAACGCTTCTTACATTTTCACCTTCCGTGCATGGCGATGTCATGTTAAAAGCACCGCACGGTCCGTGGATCATGTGACTGGTAAAACTATCAAACAATTCTTGATATATTAATGGGTCTGGAATTTCGGCTGAAATTATTTGATCATTTTATTCTGGACGGATTTTAACATCATGCCAAATCAAAATGTGAGAATGAGGCAAACCTCGCTTTTGCCACTCAATCAAATACAGATAGCAACGTGTGTTACCGAAAACCGAATGTTTTACGATTAAATCAATAAATGATTTTAATTTTTGTTTGAATACACGTGCCATGACATCTTGACGATGCATTGATTGTTGGCCTGCAAATAGCAAAGTTTGTATTTCTTCCCAATTCGGATTACCTGTAATTTTAATAAAAAAATCTGGACGACCATAATGACGTACGTAAGTCATCGCATCATGTATATATTCCTGCATGTTCCGTGGACCGCCGATGTAGCTTGAAGGTAAAATAAATGCATTACCGATATTATTGGCGTTTAAATTTTCATAAATATTGCCGATAACAGCATCTTGTAAGTGGATGTATTCCTCCGATCGTAATTTAGCCTGGTTGTATCGAATAAATCGCAAATGCTCGTTTTCAATCCTGGCGTACATATCCACGACGTATTGATGGCACAGTTGACGATATCGAAGGATGTAGTTATCCTAAGTACGTCGAATCATCAATAGGGGGGCCTAGTACATCATTGCAGTAACTTATTTATTTGTTTCATTAGCTGAAAAAGTAATAAATTAAATATTAAAAAAAAAAAGAATAAGAAATCAACGTAATGGGCCCGCTGTAATTCGGCCCCTGGTCGGTATACCGCGGTTCTACTGTACTAATAAAATAACGAATTAAATAGTTGAATATTAATTTTACCAGTAACCGGATCACGCTGTTTGATGTTGATGTGATATTCATCCCACCCTTGCCAGAATATCAGTGGATACTGGAGTGCGTCATACGAACGGTGTAGATCCGAAATTATGCTAACAGTGCTATTTCGACGTGTGATTTTAATCAACTGAGTCACCAACCATAAATACTGCAACTTCATCTACGGTTGGTGCGTTGAACCTGCCAGCTTGTACTCCTGATGGTAATTTGTCAGCATTGATGACAATTTGATAGTTGTCATTTTTTAATTGTGGCGACACTCTTTTAAACAATTGAATAATTATTATTTTCCAAAAATCATTCCAACAATACCACAATTGCTCTCTCTTTTGCTTGTTCGATGAAATTATACTGGCACCTAGTTTTCACGCGTTCCTCACAATTTCCAATAGATTTGGAGTATCTTCGGGTCATCGTTTGGTATCGGTATCAACGACCCAATCTTAGGGTACACCTGGCCTTGTATTTTGAATGTAGTTTCAAAATGACGTCCACCAGATGTGAGATCGCAAATTTTTGCTGCCCCAAAAGACGTCATCTGGAAGCAAGAATTGAATTTGCGTGTCTTGCGCAGAAACAATTTCGAATCGTTTCATTCGCCAGCAAGAAGTGATTGCAAAGGTTTTGGGGGAGTGGTAAGTGGTAATAATACAATTTTTCCTGATGCACAACACATGCCGGCTGCTTCATAGCGGAATTTCAACGCCTGACAGTATTGGCATAATTTGTCCATTGCACCGATTGCAATTTTAGAATGTGCAGAGTAATCAATGTCTGGTGCAAGACGAACAAATGATACACGTGTTAAAGCACGGCTGATTTGCTGTCTCTCTCGTTCTCTTTCTCTAAATGTAGCTCGTGCCGCTCTTGTTCTCGATATATTCTGTCACAGTCGTTCATCACGCTGTTCTTGAGATTCTTGCATACGACGTTCAGCTGTCCTGATTCTTTGAACTTCCTTACTTGCCGCGATTTGTGTTGCTGATTGATAAGCTCTCTTGACACGTTTGCGTCGTGCTACACGCATTGTCGAGGTTAGATTTTTTTGGTGACATTTCACTGAAAAATATTTGAATTATAACAATAAGTGCCTTTCTGAAAGCATTAAAATAAGACACTAAAATACAGTGGAGAAACAGGAATTTTTGGGTCCATTGAAAAATACAGTAAAATGAAAGTTTAGAACTAATGAGAAAATATATCATAACATTGAAAAAATAACAGAAACAATCAGAAAATGAAGAATGATATTTTTCGATACATTTATAGCATGGATGACACGAGGCTTTCTAGAGGCTTAGAAAGATTTGAAACGAAATAATATCAGTGAACTGTATGGAAAGAAATTTGTTTCGAAAGCAGACTTCGAATAAGGCAGGATTCCAAGGTAGATAGAAGTGCAATAATGAAGGAGTACTGGGGAGGAACAAAGAAAAAACAACAGGAGAGGAACTGAAATTGACACATGGTCCCTAGCTGACCATAACGAAAAGAAGAAGCAAATTGATAAGCTAGCGAGAAATATTTACACGATTCGAATTTATCGTAACGTTTTCTTCAATGTTATATTCATGTGTGTAATTACTTTGTCGTTAGGTATAATAACACACAAACGATGAACAACAATACAGTATAATTATAACACAATACACAGCACAATTAAAATTCAAGAAACTCACACATATGTCGTGGAGTAGACTGTAGCATAAATAAATCGAAACGTAACGCCATCTACTGGATGGTTCGATAAATTAACACTCCGCCATCTGTTAGGAATAAACTGTAGCATAAATAAATTGAAACAGAACGTGATTATCGCCGGCCTCGGTAGCGTAGGGGCTAGAGTGCTAGCTCCGCGTGCCGAAGGCCGCCGGTTCGAATCCGGCCGCGGGCATGGATGTTAAGTGTTGTGTGTCTGTGTGTATGTCCTGTCCGTCCTGTGGCGTCCATACATTGGAAAAAAATACACATTGAGCTGGCTGTATGGCCTCCGTTGCCGAATGCCATTAAAAAAAAAAAAAAAAAAAAAAAAAAAAAAAAAAAAAAAAAAAAAAAAAAAAAAAAAAAACGTGATTATCGGATGATTACCCAACCTAGATACCAAGTGTTGTATCGATAAATCGCCATCTGTTAGAAACTTATGGAACTATAATAATAATTCCGTGTGGTCGTAATGACCTGGTGGCAAGGTTTCTACTGGCTGGGCATTCCGCCCCTGTCGTAGCCGCCTTGACCTAGCCCGCCCATCCTGTCTGGTACAGGGGACCTACATTTTAACGTCGAATCCGAACCTGGCTTATTTCACCTTACACAGCTCGCTGCGCCGGAGGTTAATGCCAGGTTAAGTTCCTATAAAAATCCCCGCCGTGACAGAGATTCGAACCGGGGACCTTTCCAACTTCAGTCAGACGCCCTAACCACTGAGCCAGCAGACCGCTTAGGCTTCGTGGCTTACAAATAATTACAAACCATTGTCCTATGACAAACATTTAATGCACATTTAATTCCCAAATAATAAATATTGAGGTCTATAATCCAGATAAAAACTATCCTATCTTTTAAGTTGGATCAAATTACACACATTAAGCCAAATTTCATCTAAATCGGTTATGTAGTATCGGAGTTCATCCCGGACAAACATCGTGACACGAGATTTTTATATATATAAAATGATTGCACAAAAGATTAGTTGTACCCGTATAATACAGAGTTAAGCAGTGATGGTACAATTTGTGTTGTTTTGACTCCTTTTTAATACTATACTTTTTCGTCTCCGGAACTAGTATTTTTAATAATAGTTTGTTGTAATAGATGTGCACTTTTAGGCTCTCACCAAATAAATATATATTGCTGTTTTAATTGAGATTATCAAGAAAAAACTTGATGTTTATTAAAAGTAGTTATTACGTAGATGATGAGGAAATGTTTATGTCATGGATGAAATAGCAAATGTTGTAAAAAATTTTAACTGCGTCTTACAGTGGAGATGCCATTCAGCACACCTGATATATGTTATGATATAGGTTCTACCGAAAACAGTTTGAAGAAATATATAGTTTTATTTTTCATGAAAGTATTTTCTTGACTTCCAGCCACACTCGTATCGGTGGAGGATGCTATTTTCAGTTTTGGGTTAAAGAACCATAATATCCAGACAAACCGATAGCGTTCTATTCTACAGATGCCATACTAAAATTTTTCATCATCTTTGACGACCAGGCGGGAGGTCTGTTGGCAGAAGTTCCAGTTTCTCCTCTTCCTCTAGATATCTTGATATCTTTTCCTTCCTGCATCCTCTAAAATTTGTACCACACATCGTAAACGGGGGCTCTCCTCTCTGTCTATAATTGTTTTTAGGACATCGTGCTTCATTAGTCACTACATGTCAAACCAAATACACGCTTCAGACAGTTACACAAAGAGTTCCTCTCATCTATTCTCTCAACAAACTCTTCATCTGATATTTTATCTGTGCGGTTGGTATTCATTTTGATTCTGTAGGACTTAATATCAAACGAATTAAGTTTCTTCTCATCAGCATTACCAGTACGTTTCTCGACCATATACAACAACACTTCACATGAAAGTTTTCCGAAAAGTTTGTCAAGATTTTTGTTACGAGAAGATAAGCCATTACTCTTTTTGCTGGAGGTGCTACTTTTTATTTCTTGTTTATTTCGCTCATCCATCGTTATCTACAGTAGCTTTCCAGGTAATTAAACCACTACAAAATTTGTTCATCCTTGCGCATAAAAGACACTTCTCTAATTTTTATCTGCGCGAAGGTTTTAACTACGGTGAAGGAAGACTCAAGTAGGTCACAATATCACGAATTGTAATTTTCCATTGAATGCTGCTGATTATTCAGTGTTACTAATTACTTTAATATTACTGGAAATGTAGAGGAAGGCTGGTACGTCTCCTCCCTGCAATACTTGTCCTGTCCATACATGGACGGGGTAACAACAACGTTGTTAGGTAACGTATATTTCGCCATTGAGTCTCATGGTGTTTTCTTTCTTTCTCTTTATATCCTGCGATTGCACAACAAACATTTTGTTGATGATTTGGTATACTGACCAGGACGCCTTATGCCCACGAGCCCTTCGTCTGTCAATTTCCCAGTAATTAACATTGATGATTGTTTTCAGAGTTTTTTTTTTCATATCTCCGCTTCGAAAGGACAGAAATTCACAATTTATAACAGTACAATTGTATTTACAAGATACCTGCACCATGCTTTGATTTTATAGTTATCAAAAAAAAACAGGTGATTTTTTTTTATTATGCCATAAGGAATATCGTAAATGAAAAGGAACTACAAATGGTTTAAACTTTTCTTTTTCTACTTCTTTTGCTTATGGCTTCACGCCTTGTCGACGTCGTGGTTATTTGAGGCGGGAAAGCATTGGGGAGTAGGATGGAATGTTACCATGGAATTTTTAAGGAGCCATCCCAGCATCCACATGTAGTGATTTTCGGAAACCATGGAAAAAAGATCTGGATACCCGGACAAAGATTTGAACTGTGTCCTTCCCAAATAAATTTATGTTATTCCAAGGTATTAAATTTTATTCCTTCACGCTATAAACATAAAAATTATAAACAAGCTATAACAATTGATCTACATACCAGCTTTATTCCAATTTCGATGTTACATGTAATTAATCTCACCCGATTCTTCGTCAAGTTGCTTCCGGAAAATATACTTCCAGTTTAAACAAATTTTCTATTTAAAAGGTTCTTTAGCATACATTAGAACCAAAATAAATTGTTAATCTCTCTTTTTTGTTTATGGCTTTAAACCTCGTCGACGTCGAGGTAATTAGAAGCGGGAAGGACTGGAGATAAGAAACGGGAAGGAATTCGGCCATCACCTTTTGTAGGAAGCCTCACGGCATTAACGTGGAGGGATTTAGGGAAACTATGCAAAACCCAAATCTGGATGCCCGGATGGGGATTCGAACCGGTGTCCTCCCGAATGCGAGGCCAGAGCGGTAACCGCTCACCCACTACGCTCGGTTATTAGTTATCATGTTCGGCTGCAGTCTTAACTGAAGTGAAACCTAAGATCAGTGACCATGTTGAAGAACTTAAAAAATATACAGGGTGTTTCAAAAAGGACTTTACAACTTTGAAAATTCATATAAATTTTATGAAACAAGGTACAGAGCTGGTTTTGGTGTTGTTTTAAAGGAAAGCACTTCAAGTTTTTTTACGCTAAAGATGTTCTATGTGGCTTCCGTTGGTTATCCTGCAGACATCCCATCGGTAGTCGATTTCTTCCAAGACTCGCACTAGCATTTCAGATGTAACTTGCTCAGCAGCAGCGTAAATTCTTGCTCTAAGTTCAGGCAGAGTGGCCGGCAAAGGAGGTAAGTACACCATATCTTTTATGAAACCCCAGTAGAAAAAATCTAGCGGTGTCAGGTATGGGGAACGGGGGGGGAGGGGGGGGGGGCATGCAATTGGCGCATCACGGCCAATCCATTGACCTGGAAAGCGGTCATTGAGAAAATCCCGGACGCCAGTCAGATAGTGTGGTGGTACGCCATCTTGTATAAAGAAAACATTTCGTTCTCGGTCATCCTCATCGATCTGTGGTATCAAAAATTGTTGCAACATATCAAGGTACACTATCCCGTTGATGGTTCTCTCTTGGGAAAAAAAAGGGGGCCGTACATTTTCCTCTTGCTCAACGCACAAAAAACGTTCACTTTAGGGCTATGACGAACATGTTGGAATGTTTCATGTGGATTTTCACTTCCCCAAATCCTACAGTTTTGTGTGTTAACCTTGCCACTTAAGTGAAAAGTTGACTCGTCAGTAAAGATTATTTTGTCCAAGAAATGTTCATCGTCATCCACTCGATTTAACATATCCACACAGAAGTTCCTACGTGCAATCTTATCAGTGTCTTTAATTGCTTGTAAAAGCGAATATCGGTATGGTTTCAAATGCAAACGTTCTCTCAACACACGCCCAACCGTCGTATGTGGGACTTGCAGCTCACGAGATCGATTTCGTAGGGCTGTTGACATAATCTTTTCTCATTTGCTCAACGACCTCGTCAGATGTGCTTCAACGACCTGAGGATATTTTATGTTTTACTGAGCACCCTGATTCTACAAAATATCTATGCCACTCATAAATTGTAGGCCTACTAGGAGGATCTTTAGCGTACTTGGTACGAAAATTACGCTGAACTGTTGTCGCAGACTTCGATTCTTCAAACCAAAACAAACAGCTAGCATGCTCGGGTCCAGTGAAGGCAGCCATCTTTAACGTAACTGCCACTAGCGCTTGTGCGGCGCGATTAGGCACTAGCGGACTACGCGAGTCAAAACTTAAAGTGTTTTCCTTTAAAACAACACCAAAACCAGCTCTGTACCTTGTTTCATAAAATTTATATGAATTTTCAAAGTTGTAAAATCCTTTTTGAAACACCCTGAATTTTTAGCACACAAATGTAGCCTCTGATACGATTGCCAGAGCAAATCAGGGCGTATCATACGTTGATGAGGTTTCTTGCAGACATCTTTTGGATTGGCGGAGGAGTTGTGTTCCCTCGAGTAGGCTCGGGTGAGAGGGAGTGTGCGGTGAAAGCAGTTCTCGCAGCCCACGGCAATTATTTGGCTCGCTATCAAGTTTGAGAAGTTCTCGCTACATCTTTAAGATGCATGGAGTGGAGATTGCACAGTCTCTTCAGTAATTTAAAACTTACTCCCTGGACACATTACAACTCGAGTCGTCAGCTATTCGTTTCCATCTCGAAGCTTCGGTTTAACGAGCCAACAAGACTGCGCGAGAAGTCAGGGAAGAAGGTGAAAGTGTGGAGGAGTTGGACCTACGAGAGATAGACTCGAATGAGGAGAGAAGCCAAATCACTGTGAGACCGAGGTTACCACAAACAAAGAGGGAGAACTATGGTGGCGCTTCTCTCAAACACACGGTACCACTAGGTTTAAAACAAGTAGTAAGTTAGTAATTCTATGAGGCTACCAACTTCTGAGATTTTAATACTACATACATGTAGTCATTATTATGACTACTAAGTATTGCATACCATTATTGAAGCGGGATACAACATTACGAATTGAAATTTGTGCATTTTCAAGGTTTAAAATTGGTGGCTATTGAAATACTACATCACTACACCAAAACCGTTTATTTTTAATTATGTATTTGCTATGGTAACAGAACCATTACATCCATCATTCGTAGAATACATTCCATATCAAATTTTTTGGAAGTAATGCTTTTATAATTGATCTATTATCTCCTTCTATATATAGTTTATTTCATCATACATAACTGACGCAACGAATACTAGGAAATGAAGGACAATTTACATACAATTCATTTCCCAGCCCTAATGATCTCGACGTCGATGAGGCGTAAAGCCATAAGCATAAACATGTTACTAGATGTCCTTAGAGATTTAACTTTCCCTTTCACATTGTTTCCATGCTATTTTTTGTTACTTGTTTTATAATTTCCGTTATGTCCTGTCTATAGTTTTCTGTGGTCATATCGTTTTTTTTTGGGTTTTTTTTTTGTTATTTCTTCCCTATATTTCATATTATTAGAGCCGGCATTTTTTTATTCATCATGAGATTCTATGAGTCACCCATAAACTTCTGTTTTACTACTGTGCTTTAGTGTCTCGCTTCGGTATAGGAGCGTATCGCCAGTTTATTGAATCCGTTCTGCGATGTCCCGTGGGTCACCTCCAGTTTTCTGTCCCCAATTTATTGGGATAGGTCTATTCACCCAGGTATTGATCTTCCTATTTATGACTGCATTTATAGTACCCTACCTGCTGTTGTAAATATTATTAATAATTAAGTAATATGTGTAACTCGATCGAGTGCTTACATCTTGTACTATTTGGCGAATGAATTTACCGCTTGTAATTTTTTTTTTTTTTTTTTTTTTTTTTTTTTTTTTTTTTTTTTTTTTAATTTCAACATCTCTTGAGCAATACCAGAGTGGTCAAAATGGGTAGCAATTCGTCTTTCAGCAAATGAGACTGATTTTTATGTGAAAACTGTTCGCCTACATCGGAAGGCAGACCCTTACAAATGGTGGTCAGCAAACGCTGAACAGTATCCAAGACAGACAGAATTCGCTCGGATTTACTTATTGTCTCCTGACAGTACGGTATATAGTGAGAGGCTATTTTCAGACGCAGGTTTACTTTATGAGGAAAAGTATAACCATTTTCTTTCAAAAAATGCTGAAACAGTTCTTTTCATATATCACAACTTACCACTGGTAGATTTTCAGAATTAAATGTAATAATTTGGAATTAAAATAAATACATTTTTGTGTAATATGTGAGTTTTCTTTTTTCAGTATTCGGCCGAATAGTACGCAACATTCGACCGAATATGGAAAAAAAAGTGGCCGAATGGGCCGAATACCAAATAGTATCCGAATATTCGTGGCATCTCTATAAACAACCAACGTAACGTAAAAAAAAAAAGAAAAAAAAAAAAAAAAAAAAAACAATACTGAGTGAATCCATAGGATGGAGTGTTTATCTGTGTTGTTGTGTGATCTTCGTAATACAGAGTTGTTTTGAAGTACAGTGTGGTCTGTGGCGCCTTTTTGTGCGATCAAATTATAATTTCTTGCACTGTTCTCCAATCACTGAGAGTCATAAGATTTATCGTAGATTTTGAGGTAGAGCTTACAAACTGCGAAAACCCATCCAAAATCGTGCTGTAGTATTTTTCGTGATGCTTCCTCAAACCTTCAGACAGACGCATCTTGCGTGTAGGTTGATTGTAATAGATACATGGATTGCGTCAATGTAGATGGTATCTGTGCGAGAGCTGGGTGAGGGAGTGCGAGCACGAGAAGGTCGCCTTTCTTGGAACTTGTTATCCGAGATCCATTGTCCACGTGGCACCTGCGCTTCAATGTGGCGTTCCTGGAACCCCTGGGCGCCAACAACGTCACCTTTCTTCGGGTTTCGCATTGGGGCAGTGGCTGACGGGGGGTGTGAGGCGAGCTGACCTCGCTCTGCAGGGGCTTCTACGCAGGAGAAACATCGCCAGTCTTTCTTCCATCGGTGTAGAGAGGAAAGAAGACGTGCTGCTGTCGGCTGTACAGACTGCCTGCCAGTAACCGTATTATTACTGACTGGATATTGTGGGCCATTTTCTCAATTGCAAATTAATCAATTTTTTTTTATAAAGGTGAATAACACGCCAATGCAATTGAATTTTGTTTTATTTTGGTGTCGTACGCGCTTCGCTCTATTTCAAGAGCATCATCAGCGACATATGTTACTTTTGTCTCATGATCAGGGTTAACTTCTCTGTGTTGGTTTTGTAGAATTTTCTGAAGGTATGAAGCACTACACTGCAGCGACCAAATTTCACATTAACACTATTATTTACCGTTTTCAAAACATGAGAGAGTAAACACCACGCCATGTTTTTCACAGGTCCATAGAGTGTGTGTTTGTTGATTTCAGGTTTCATTGTGGTTAGAGGTCATTGGTTTTTACAGTCTGCTTTGTGTTATCTTTGATGGTAGGCGGGGATTTGAAATGGTTGTCTTTTTGTGAATATTTATTATTTTTTAATAAATAAATATTCACAAAAGGACAACCATTTCAAATCCCCGCCTACCATCAAAGATAACACAAAGCAGACTGTAAAAACCAAGGACCTCTAACCACAATGAAACCTGAAACATAAACAAACACACACTCTATGGACCTGTGAAAAACATGGCGTGCTGTTTACTCTCCCATGTTTTGAAAACGGTAAATAATAGTGTTAATGTGAAATTTGGTCGGTGCAGTGTAGTGCTTCATACCTTCAGAAAATTCTACAAAACCTACACAGAGAAGCTAACCCTGATCATGAGAAAAAAGTAACATGTAAGTAAATTTAATTTCACCTCAACTTTATATTGTTTTGTAAACCAAATGTAACTAACTAAATGAATAAATACCAAACAGATGTCACTGATGATGCTCTTGAAATAGAGCGAAACGCGTACGACACCAAAATAAAACAAAATTCAATTGCATTGGCGTGTTATTCACATTTATAAAAAATTGACATATTATTACTGTCTTCAACATCTTGACATTTTACATTGAGCTAGAAATTAAAACATTCATTTATGAACATTAAATTATTTTAATCAGGAAATGGTGGTTATCATTATCATTCCAGAGATTAAAAAACGAACGAATTTACAAAAAAAAATATTGACATCTTAATTTTATTAAAAAATAAATAAAAAGAAACAAATGACATACGTCTTTGAGATTAAGCCTTATTTATAGCAAATGATCTTAGAAATTCATGTTTGGTCTTGATCAGTGGATGGTATGAAATACCTCACAGGCGTTTCTTGGCGTTTGAAAAACTGAGTTCTGGTGAAAAACTGCTGTAGGTACAAACTGTGTTCCTCACCGTTCATAGATGGTGAGGGTCGTCAGTGGGATCTACATCTACATCTACCTATATACTCTGCAATTCACAAAATTGTGGGTGGCAAAGGGTGCTCAGCACCAAAGCTAATCTCTTTGCTGTGCATTCCAATCCCTAATGGTACGAGGGAAAAAAGAATTCATATAAGAATCAGTCCGGCACCTTATTTCTCTAATTTTATCTTTCCTGTCCTTCCGACTCAAATAGGTTGGTGGAAGAAGTATTTCACTACACTCATGAGTGAAAGTTGGAGTACGCATGTTTTCCAATAAGTTTAAACGAAACGTGTGTCGTCTATCTACCAGAGACTCCCAACCTAATCTACTAATCAGTTCTGTGACGCTTTCATAAGGACTGTAGCAAGCGGTCACGAATCGAGCGGCTCTTCTCTGTACTTTCTCTATACTTTCAATCAATCCCTTACGAAACGGGTCCCAAATGGCACAACAATAATCCAAATGTGGACGCACAAGAGATTTGTACGCTATCTCCTTTGTTTGTTCATTACAATTTTTCAAGATTCTACCTATGAATCGCAGCCTAGAATTTGCTCTACCTACTAAAGAATTAATGTGTATGTCCCATTTCATGTTCTTTGTACTGTTACTCCCAAATATTTAAAAGAATCGACCATATCAATAACTGTATTGTTTAACTCGTATTTCTGAACGTCGTCGTTTTATGACACCATCCGGCTGGACTCCCGAGAAACTTTTATTGAATCAATACGCCGGGAAAGTCTCCATTTACAAATCGGATTCTTTTTGTTATTTATGCTCATTGTCTTGCACTTTTTACAGTTTAGAGTAAGTTGCCACTCTGCGCACCAAGCCAAAATAACATCCAGATCGCGCTGAATTTCTAAGCAATCGGCCAAAGTTCTTACTTCCCTATAAATAACCGCATCATCAGCAAACAATCTAAAAAGGCTTTTCACTTTGTCTCCGAGATCGTTTATAAAAATTAAGAAAAGAAGTGGTCCTATTACACTTCCTTGAGGTACACCCGATGTAACATCTAGATTAGAAGAACTTTCTCCTTCAACGACAACATACTGCGACCGACCAGTTAGAAAATCCTTTATCCATTCACAAAGCTGATCCGATATACCGTACGCTCGAAGCTTCGCTAAAAGGCGGTTGTGTGGCACAGAGTCAAAGGCTTTCTGGAAATCTAAAAAAATTGTATCTACTTGTGAACCTGTATCGATAACTTTCATTACGTCGTGTGTAAATAGGGCCAGCTGTGTTTCACATGATCTTTTCTTCCGAAATCCATGTTGATTTGTTGTAAGCAAATTATTATAATCTAGAAAATTCATAATGTTCGAGCATATAATATGCTCCATAACTCTACTACAAACAGATGTTATAGATATGGGACGATAGTTCCCAGGACCACTTCGATCACCTTTTTTGAAAATCGGAGTTACTTGCGCGATTTTCCAGTCTGAAGGTACTTTTCGCTCTTCTAATGATTTACTGAATATATCAGACAGAAATGGCCCGATTTCTGCAGCATACTCTGAAAATACTCTTACTGGAATTCCATCCGGGCCCGGTGCTTTCCCCCACTTCAGGAGCTCTAATTGCTTAACGATACCTGCAGTATCTATTCGTAATGATTCCATCACCGACTCGCCACGACGTGGGAAAACGGGAATACTATCCTTATGTTCATTTGTAAATGAATTTTTGAATACAGTATTTAGTACGTTAGCTTTATCGCGGCTTTCATTAACCTCGGAACCTTCACGAATTAGTGCTGGAATATTGCTGTTGGTACAATTAACTTTTCGTACATACGACCAAAATTTCTTTGAGTTTTCTGTGAGACTCTTAGAGAGAGAGTTGGAGTGAAAATCGTTAAAGGCCTTGCGCATTACATTCTTAATACATCCTCTTAAATCAGCTAAGGTTTCTAAATCGCTGCGACACCCCTTCCTTCTTGAGCGTGCGTGTATTTTCCTTCGTTTTTTGAGTAATCTTTTGACTTCACATGTGTACCACGGTGGATCATCCTCTCCCTTTATTGTCCGCTTTGGTATATGTATTTCCATGCCTTCCCTGACTATATGTATAAAACGATGCCACATCTCTTCGACGGTGTCCTTTGTTGACTTGAAGTTATGGTATTTATTCCTCAGGTAGGTTCTAAAACACTCCTTTGAGGCCTTACTGAATCTGTATACAATCCGCCCTTTTTTCCTTTTTCGCTCGGTCATTAATTTGATAGTCGCAATTACCGCTTTGTGATCGCTTATTCCTGTGGTCGTTGAAATGTCGGTGAATAATTCTGGCCTGTTGGTAACCAGCAAGTCTAAAATGTTTGCGCTACCGTTATGACACCGCGTAGGTTCATTAACTAGCTGCTCGAGATGATTATCTGACAACAAATCGAGAATTACTTCAGAAGCTGCCTTGTCCCTGCTACCTGTGATGTGAATGTAATTACGCCAGTCAATATAAGGCAGATTGAAGTCGCCTCCTAGAATCATAGCATGATCTTTAAAACGGCTAGCTATACTATTTACATTATTTCTTAACTCCTCGACGATAGCTATATCCGAATCAGGTGGACGGTAGAAGGCACCTATGATGAGTTTTGACCCAGCAACGTTGAGTTTAATCCATATGATTTCACAGTTCTGGCCCTGATTTCTCTTATCTTACCTTCGCGGTCATTCCGAGATATGAATGTTGCTGGTAGCAATATTTGCTCTATGTCATTCCGAAATACGTCAGTCGTGAATTTTTAAATTAGCTTCCGTTAATAATTCCGGTATTCGCTTGGAGTGGTTTGGGTAAACCATGGAAATCTTAAATCTGCATGGTCGGACAGGGATTTGAACCCACGTCTTCCCGAATGCAAGGCTAGAGCTTTACCGCTCATCAACCATACTAGGTGAGAATCATTCTACTCACTACTAGGTAAATATTAACATGGCAGTATTGCCTTTACTTACCACATCTATTTGGAGTGATGTTGTTTTGCCACAAGCCTGCGGAACGTGGAACTATGTTCTGTGTGATAACTAGATTCTTGTTTGTGAAATTTGTAGTTTATGAGTCGGAGATCATACAACGTCCCAGGATTCGCCTAGACGATTGTGGGAAACCGAACAAAAACGCAGTGAGGACGGCCGGTACTTGGGGATCAGGACTCCATGCTGGTCCCCGTGTACCCTCCATATTCAGTGTACTGGCGTCTTAGCGCGCTGCCACTCTGGCGGGTTGCATTATAACTCTGAAATTTACATGAACTACCAGATATTTTAAGTACTTGGCCAGTGC
Organism: Vandiemenella viatica; assembly: GCA_031002005.1. NCBI lineage: Eukaryota > Metazoa > Arthropoda > Insecta > Orthoptera > Morabidae > Vandiemenella > Vandiemenella viatica. The sequence continues at coordinate 252,649,913 of CM061919.1, forward strand.
TTAGTACTGCAGATTTGCAAGTAATATTTTTATGCCTAATTTGAATAATACTACTGCAGACATTAATTAAATGTGAATAAAAAACGCCAGTGCAACTATTTTTTATATGGTTTAATGCCGAACCGTTTCGTCTCTCGACGAGGCAACATCAGCAACGAATCTGCGTTGGAATTTGCTTTTAATTTATGAAACTTAACATTTAATGTTTAATATAATCTTAAATTGAAACATTTACTGTTTCTTCACTACTGACTATTTACATTGGTATCCTCAGGGTACGTGACCACACACCTCTGATTTTTTCCTCAATGTATGGTTAGCGTTCTGTCCTCGCATTCGGGAAGACGGCGGTTCGAATCCCCGTTCGGCCATCCAGATTTGGGTTTTTATGGTTTCCGAAATCACTCCAGGCAAATACCGGGATGCTTCCTTCAAAAGTTCATGGCCGAATTCCTTCCCATTCCTTGCCCCTCATCCTTTCCCGCCTCCTAGAATCATAGCATGATCTTTAAAACGGCTAGCAATACTTTTTACATTATTTCTTAACTCCTCGACGATAGCTATATCCGAATCAGGTGGACGGTAGAAGGCACCTATGATGAGTTTTGACCCAGCAACGTTGAGTTTAATCCATATGATTTCACAGTTCGTATCGACGTCTATTTCATTACATGGGAGAAATTTACTCACAGCTATAAATACCCCACCTCCATGAGAATGTAATCTGTCTTTACGATAAACGTTCATGCCATCTTTAAAAGTTTCGGCGGAACTTATTTCCGGTTTCAACCAACTTTCTGTACCGATAACGATATCCGCTTCTGTACTACAAATAACGCTTTCAAGTTCCGGTTGTTTGTTACAAACGCTTCTACAGTTAATTACGAGAACTTTTAACTGACGAGATTCTTTTACGTTGCTCCTACATTCCGGTGTTGTATCTGATTGGGTTGCCCGTAACTGAATTTCGTGTTTCGGGTCTTCCTCCCTCAGCCTAAAAAACCACCCAGTGCATTCCACACGGCCCCTGCCACCCGTGTAGCCGATTCACGTGTGTAGTGCACACCTGACCTATTAAGGGGAACCCTACAAGACTCGACCCTATGGCGAAGATCGAGAAATCTGCAGCCAATGTCATCACAGAAACGTCGTAGTCTCTGGTTCAGCCCCTCAATACGGCTCTGAACCAGAGGTCCACAATCAACTCTGTCTACGATGCTACAGATGGTTAGCTCTGCCGATATCTTGCGGTCACTGGCCACAGAGTTCACCCTTTCAGCCAGCTGCCGGAAGGAAGAGAGGATAACCTCCGACCCAAGGCGACAGGCATCATTGGTGCCGACATGAGCCACAATCTGTAGTTGGCTACACCCCGTCCCCTCTATGGCATCCGGGATGGCCTGTTCCACATCTCGGATCAGGCCACCCGGAATACACACTGAATGGACGTTGGATTTCTTCCCCGAGGAATCCGCCACTTCCCTAAGGGGCTCTAATAACCGCCTAACATTAGAGCTCCCAACTACCAGAATGCCCTTCTGCGTTTGCTCAGACCTGGCGGGCTGGGGGGCCGTCAACTCGCAGGATGACAATTGTGGGACTGAGTCAGCCTCCGACAATACATCAAACCGGTTGGACAGACGAACAAGTTTAGCGTCCTGGGCTTTAAGCCTGTTCGACTGCCCCCGTGTACGGCTTCGAAGTCTAGAAGCCATACGCCAGTCACCAACAGGCGACTGCGGCACAGCATCCAACACTTCAGCCTGGGTTGCAGGTACGAGAGTCGATATGGGGGAATCTGTGATAGGCTTGGCTATATCAGTTTCCCCAACATCACATCTGCTGCAGCCTTTTACGGCAGCTTCCAGCTGCGTAACTTTCGCTAACACAGCTGCAAGCTGAGCGCGCAGATCAGCCACCTCAGCTCGCGTCTGCACACAGCAATCACAGTCCCTAGACATACTGCTTTTGAAAAACGCAAAAAGAAAGGTAACAAAAAAAGTACAGAAAAAAGGAACAGAAACTCGAAATAACCTGTACTTCCTACAAAATATATACACTCGGAGTTTGCACTAATCAAATCCCCACACCACTACAGCTAAAATATAACAATAAAATACGCTACTGCACTCGGCAACTGTTCAAACGCTACTAGTACTGTCTACAAAATGTAAACACTCAGAGAATACACTATTCAAATACCCACACCACTACAGATAAAATACAACAACAAAATACGCTTCTGCACTCGCTGACTGTTCAAACGCTACTAACGACCACTGTTTACAAAATGTAAACACTCAGAGATTACACTATTCAAATACCCACACCACTACAGATATAAAAACAACAACAAAATACGCTACTGCACTCGCTGACTGTTCAAACGCTACTAACGACCACTGTTTACAAAATGTAAACACTCGGAGATTACGGTATTCAAATACCCACACCACTACAGATATAAAAACAACAACAAAATACGCTATTGCACTCGCTGACTGTTCAAACGCTACTAACGACCACTGTTTACAAAATGTAAACACTCAGAGATTACACTATTCAAATACCCACACCACTACAGATATAAAAACAACAAAAAAATACGCTACTGCACTGGCTGACTGTTCAAACGCTACTAACGACCACTGTTTACAAAATGTAAACACTCAGAGATTACACTATTCAAATACCCACACCACTACAGATATAAAAACAACAACAAAATACGCTACTGCACTCGCTGACTGTTCAAACGCTACTAACGACCTCTGTTTACAAAATGTAAATACTCAGAGATTACACTATTCAAATACCCACACCACTACAGATATAAAAACAACAACAAAATACGCTACTGCACTCGCTGACTGTTCAAACGCTACTAACGACCTCTGTTTACAAAATGTAAACACTCAGAGATTACACTATTCAAATGCCCACACCACTACAGATATAAAAACAACAACAAAATACGCTACTGCACTCGCTGACTGTTCAAACGCTACTAACGACCTCTGTTTACAAAATGTAAACACTCAGAGATTACACTATTCAAATACCCACACCACTACAGATATGAGTCAATAGCAGATTGGTATGGCGTGGCCTCGGATACGGGATGATGTTGTCTGCAACAGTTGAAGTGAGGCGTCAAGCTGCTTCCACCAGTCACGGTACGAGTTGCCTCTGGCGCCGCATGTAAAGGTGTGTTGGGAAGTTGTGTCGAACCGCTACCAACAGTCAGCATCCGCCAGGCGTTGGTGAACTCCAAACACCGGGCAGCAGATTCCAGTCGAAAAACCGAATATTGAATGTCTTTCCCGATGCCAGCCTATCCGCATAAAACCTCATATTGGTCCCCTCTTGATCGGCACCGTCCAATCGTTTTCTCCTGAAACCAAACTCTGGGGGCCGATAGACAGAATTTAGCGCACTGTCCTGTCATACCGACCACTCGCGCTCACCCAGTACTTCCGGTTCAACTCCTTCGGACATTTCGTAGGGTACTGCACTGGGAGCAGAGATGCTTGCGGTGCGGAGAAAATCATCGGGTGGCGGACTGCCCGCGTTTCTGCAAGTGTGAATAACATACAGATATTTTTTGTGAATTATTTGCGAGCCGCTCTAACTGTCTTGATCACATGTAGCACCATAAGCTGTAGGATCGCTGTTCCAGATTCGGATGGAGAGTTGGTTTTAAGGACAGAAAGAGAAGAGGACAGCAGATACTGATTCGAAACCTACGATAAGAGACTAAGGGTTCTAGCAAGCAGGGAGCAATCCATCGACCATGAAATAGGAATCAGTTTTGGGTTAACACAGAAAGATTTGAGCGTGGTCTTTTTTTTTTTTACTCTTGTGTAATAGGAAAGGCCTCCCTCATGTGTGGGTTCATAATTAAGAAATTGATTTATTCATGGTAAAGTAATTCATTCAGCCATGCACTTCAACTATGGTGTCATAATAATAATAATTGATAAAATTGCGAAGGAGCACCCGCTCCGGACGCAATCTCCCTACATACCCGTCTCTCTCCTTTCTTCTTCCAACCTACGTTTGCCCTCTACTAATGTTTACTTTAAATTCCTTCAGTGTTTCTGGTCAATTATTCATCACTTCTCTTGCCAATTTATTCCGACCCCTTCCATCCTTTCCTACGAAAGAAAATTTTTCCCACACCCTTATGCCTGAAATCAAGTGCCACCTTGTGATCATGGTCAACCTTACCCTTCCAAGCACCTCTCTTAATTTTCCCACCCATATGCTTCCATGCTTCATCACCAGTGTACACCTTATAAACTCCCATGACTCTCTTCACCCTCCTTCTATCCTCCAATGAATCCCACTCCAGCTCCTTTATCATATTAGTTACCGATTGTGTTCCACGGTAATTTCCAAAGACAAATCTGGCAGCCCTCCTCTGTACCTCCTCCAATTCCTGTATTTGATACCAAAAATGTGGATCCCAAACTACACCACCATATTACAGCAATGGTCTGACCAAAGTTTTGTACCCCAATTCCTTTACTTCTTTAGTGCATCCCCTCATCACTCTTTCCAACATGTGAAGAATTTTGAACCCTTTCCCTATTACCTTTCCAATGTGTCCTGCCCAGTTAAATCTGCTATCAAATGTTATGCCAAGGTATTTACATTTCGAGTCTTCAAAAATAGCTCCTTCCCAACTTTATAATCATATTGAATAATTAACATATAATACAGCGATTCTTAGAATTTAAGTTAAAAGTTGGTTCTCGAGTGGCTGGAGCACAGTTTACTTCACTGCAGTGCCTGCGCGGTCAAGACGCAACCAGCAGTGCACAACAGGCGCTTGGGTAGGGGCAGAGTCAGGGGTTAGCAGCAGCGAAGATGACTCGATTCCCATACAAACAATGTTTTTCAATCAATTACTGAAAATGACAAACAAAAATATTATATGATTGCATTCTGACATCAAATGTATGCATTTTATGTATGCATTTTGCTAAGCTTTTTTTGTAGGAAGGTTTGAATTTGCGAAGGTATTTACTGTACCTTGTATTAGACACCTTTACCTAACACCTTTCAGCGATGTCAGTGGTGCCAGTACACGGCATTCCCAGACAGACAACCGGTGAGGGTTGGTGGTAGGTGTGAAGTGAGGCGGTGGAGTCGACATACAGTTTTTATCGATTGCTGATCCTCCCCTGACACCGGGGCGGGGGTTGACAGCTGCTGCTACCCCCGTACGACTGCGGCCGTTTTAATATTCTTTCTCCCGAGCACATCCAGCAGCTCATATCGAACGCGCTGTCGGTATTACCCCGCACAGATAAGAACTGCGCTGGCTGGCGCGTAAACAATCGCGACTCGCTACCGCCGTACAGTCAGTGCTGCATCAAAATGGGACAAACGTTCTGTGAGTAAAACCCACCATGCCCTCCACACCTCGTTCGAGTATCAAAAACACAGCAACGTGTTGTTGTTTTTTCGTTTTACGTGATTGCTTTTATATTAGCAACAAGTGTAGGATGTATATCTTTGTAACCGCGCTGTGTATGTCTCTCCCTTTTTTACAGAATCACGCAAATACAACCCAACCGATTTGGATGATGTCTTCACACTCTAAGAGCTTATGGTCTAGCTGAAAATATACGTCATATCTAACAACTGTACGTAGCCAAGGAGGAGAGCAAGAAATTGTAATCTTCTTGTAACATGAATAGATAGGCGCCACAGACCATACTGCATTTCTTAACCTCAAATGATATCCATCAAAGATAACACTACATCACTGATAAACACAATTTGAATTCTATTTATATTATTTTTAACTATGTAACTTTGGTTATTTATTTTCTCAGTTGTTTAATATAGTGCATTAGAACACACGGAACACGTTAATCAAATTACAGTAGAATTCCAATTATCGGAATCAGTTGGGATCGGACACCATTCGGATAATCAAAAATTCGGTTAGTTGTTTTTTTTCCGAAAAAGGATCTATTTTAAATAATTATTGTATGTATGTTGAAAATGGGAGAAAAAACTATTTTAAAAGAAAAAGAGCTTTTAATTAGTAAAATGAAAAGGCAACACTTCTACATGTTAAACGTACTTACAAGTGCTGTACATTGGTGCAGTATGTATGTACCGTACTGTGAATAAAAGTCATTGTTTGCTGAACATCTCGGTCAAAGAAAGCTGTTTGACTATATTCATCCGTTTTCGGGCAGCCACGTCGCGCATTCGCTTGAAAGTGGGAAGTTGCATGTGGTCACACTCGGGCTGACGCTCCATCCACTGCAACGCAGTTTTCAAGGCAGGCAAATGCTTGACTAGCAGTTGGTCCCGTATCTGCTTCAACTTCGACATTAATGTCATCCTCTTCCTCGACACTTTCTTCTCTCACACTTTCAGCAAGTTCATCATCATTTAGAATTTCATACCCAGGGTCTGACGAATCACACACCACCCACTCTCCTATACCTTCAGCATAACTTCTAAACATCCAGGAATTTACAAAAGAATGTTTCACAATTCCTCAAGTGACACGTCATCCCCATCTTCTCCTGTCTCTTCCCTTTCCTCCTTTTCCTTCTCTTGTTCAATTGGTATGCCTTTCAACTTGTTCCACTCGCGTCTTAATGGGACTGCCTTAACCAGGCTCCAAGCTTCTTCCACCATGTAAGGGCAATCTTTTAATTTTTCTTTTTGGTTAGTCAACACACCTTCTTCGTTTCGCTCTCCATCAAAAGTTTCGCTAAAAGTTGCCTTCTGTGATGGTGTTTCATGGTTTCGATAACAGACTGATCCATTGGTTGCAACAAACTTGTGACTTTTGGCGTTAAAAAGATCGTTTTAAACTGACCATTCCCACTTTTCAACAATTCTTCGGTGTGACGAGTTAAAAAAGCGATTCGGATAGTCGGAGTTCGGATAATTGGAGTTCTACTATAGTACATGAAAGATTATCACTCGAATAAATTTAAGAATGAAACTTTTCACTGCTTTGTTAATTGATAAACTCGGGCTTCCAGCCATGTATAAAGGTCACAATTCTGGGACGTTTCGAAGGCGTCTATCTCAGCACTCATTATCAAGCAAAGTTATAGCTGAATAACTGTTTGCTTTCAGGGTGCCGAGGAAACGGTGGAAGACAAATGGCGACCCGGCGAGATGACGACATCCAGTCTTCTGTTCCTTACCGAAACGAAGCCGTTTCAACATTTTGACAGCCGGGTTCCAGGCCGCACTCAGATGGTATCCAGTGGCCCTGTTAAATTAACAATCAGTTGTTCTGATTTCAATAGATTCTGTTACAATGCTGTCACAAAAATCTCTGACCAGGGCTATAATTCTAGTTCCTTCACACTGTGTTCCGCCACCGCTGATTTCTCTTCTTGCCCGAAGCGAACATTCCTTGCGTGCTCGACATGTGGTTGCACAATACACCGCTGCGTTTGTCCAATATAACTACTGCCACATTCACAAGGCACGTAATAAAACTTGGTTGGCAGCATTAAGGACGACCTAGCCGGCCTCGGTAGCGTAGGGGCTAGAGTGCTAGCTCCGCGTGCCGAGGGCCGCCGGTTCGAATCCGGCCGCGGGCATGGATGTTAAGTGTTGTGTGTCTGTGTGAAAGTCCTGTCCGTCCTGTGGCGTCCGTACACTGAGAGCAATTATAACTACCTTGAGCTGGCTGTATGGCCTCCGTTGCCAAATGCCATTTAAAAAAAAAAAAAAAAGAAAAAAAAAAGGACGACCTAGGATTACGAACCCGTAGTGTTTATTATTTTGTCTCCACCTTGTCCTTTTTTTTTTTACCTATGACTTTACGCCTCGTCGATGGCTAAGGTCATTAGAGGCGGGATGGTATTTGGGACAAAGAACGGGAAGGAATTCGGCCATGGCCTTTTTGAAGGAAGCATTCCGGCATTCGCCTGGAGTGATTGGGGGAAACCAGGGAAAACCCAAATCTGGATATCCGGACGGGGATTCGAATCCACGTCCTCCCGAATACGAGACCAGAACATTAATCGTTCACCCACCACGCCTGGTCCGCCTTTTCTGCGGCGCCGCGTAAACATACAGTTACTTAGTAATATCTTTGATTGAAAATGAGGGCAGAAACAGACGCCTTCGAAACGTCCCAGAATTGTGACTTCTATTCGCGGCTGGAAATGCGCAGGAAATGGTGAAAGGCAAGGATTTTACACTTCAGTGAAGGGCAGTCTGACTGGCGCGACGGGTTGGCACCTTTTTGGCAGAATGGTAAGAGGATTAGGGGTTTCTGTCGGGCAGACCGTAAACAGGCTCTCTCAAGAATTCCTTCCTCCCGAAGGAGACATTGACTCTCGAGGATTGCCGAAACTTAACGTGGCCAAGAGAAGCCACAGAATCACATGACGTCAGATGGTCAGCCAATCACAGGGAACATAGTACTAAGATTCGGGGAATTTTATGTTCTATGTCGTCTTCGAGCCACAAGAGGCGGAGTTAGAGTTTACCTCCGTGGCGGCAGAAAAAGACGAGGGCACTTCCTTCCAGTCGGGAGGGCAGCCATGATCACGTCCATTCCGGAGCCCAGACGAGTCACTGGCGACTTGGGGTCCATGTATGCTGGGCTGACTTGTGTCCTGGAGACCATCTGAGGCGCACTTCTCACTTGCTACTTGCCGCGTACTGCTGGCGTGGCCAGTTACGATGATCGACCCTGTTGTCATCTCCGCTCAGCGCTACCTGCCGTGGAAGAAGAACGGTAATGTGTTTCTACCCATTCTAGCCATTCAGCCTGCAACTCCCTTGAAACTGTACCCTTAAGCGCACCTGAGATAAAGATCCTTGCTCTGATCTGATAAAACCATTGAGCTAGACTGTGTAACTGTCGAATGACAGGTTAATCATTCGTGGCGTCCCTACCCATTAAAAATTCATTACTGTTTGCTATCATCATAACTGGTAACATACATTGCATTAGAATAATTGTGAGATTTTTAAAGTACAACTATACTTGTTTGCTTGCATTTAAAGGGCTCATTGTACGTCTGAGCGTTGCTTAGAAAATTGCACAACCTCTTGTTTATTAACGTAATGGTAAATACGCTCAGATTCCTAGATGCCATTGTAAAAATCTTTATTAAAATGTCTTTTTGTGACCGTTTCAAATTCCAAAATCATCCAATTCTCATTTGAATAATTTACATTTTGATATTCAATTATAGTACCCTGTATAGCGTAAAATATTAAGAATTAATTAATAATACCCCCCCCACCCGCTGGTGATACGCTACAACTGTAACCTCCCCTCCTCTCTATTAAAGGGCATCCATTAATTACGTGGGATATAATTCCCCCCTCCCCTCTGGTGAGATCTGAATCGGATTCCCCCCCCCCGCCACCCCCTCTGAAGTGACGTGAGATTTTGACGGAGACCCCCTCCCCCACTGCTATTCGACCTCGTATTTTTTTTGGAGAAATTTGTTTTTATCTCTCTTGCTTCCAAGGGAGGTTATATCCCCCCTCCCCCCAATGTCTGTTTCCGCGTCGTTTCTAGACCATATTACCCCCAAAGTCGACATTAGCGTCATTTGAGAACCTTGTTTTAGAGCTACCATCCTTCAAAAATTTCGAAACCTCACGTGACATTTCCGTTGACCTCCCCCCTCCCCTTGGTGAACTTTCGTGAGATTTCGCCGGATCCTCCCCCCCCCCCCCAAATCCCATTTCACCTAACATAATTAATGTACACCCCCTTGCTATGCTGCCGTCCCTGTACTTACTTGCTTGGACTTACCATCACCTTCTTCTATTACCTCCTGTTTATTTCTCGGTGTCTTAGCTACTATTATCGGTCTCCTTCGCCCAAAGACTGCTCTCTCTAGAGCTACATACAATCCGGAAATGTTAATGGGGCTACCTGAGGAGAACTACAATAAAATTTAATTATTAGAATCAAGTTTCACATTAATTAAATCTTTAATTCATAGCACAACACTTTAACAATGTAAAGTTGACTAGCTTACTATTCCTTTTCTCTGAATATGACTTACTATCTTATTAGTTCATTAACTTTCAACATCTTCTTTACAACAACACACATATTAATGTTATGACTGCACATATGGGAGAGAGAGAAAGTATTATTTATCTTATTGGCTGAATAGCAGATTGGTCGCCAAGGCGCTGCTTCGTCACTGAACAAATGAGCTAATACATTGAGATTGCACTGAGATGTTACTACACACTGTGCCTGACTTCACGTGAGTTTACATCATTGTTTATAACGCACGCCTAACAGTATTCTTAGCTGGCGTCCATTAATTACGTGAGGTGAAATTGGGGGGGGGGGAATGGGTGAAATCTCACCAAGGGGGAGGGGGTGGACAACGGAAATGTCACGTGAGATATTGAAGTTCTTCAAGGACAGTAGAGCTAAAAAAAAAAAAAACGAGATTCAAAAACGACGCAGATGTCGACTTTAAGGGGGTTGAAGGTACAGAAACGACTCGCAAAACGACCTCAGGGGGAGGGAGGTATAATCGCCCTCGGAACCAGGAGATCTAATTAAAAAAGTCTCAAAAAACTATGAGGTCGATTAGAAGGGGGGGGGGGGAAATCCCGTCAAAATCTGACGTCATCTTAGGGGGAGGGGGTTTCGACCTGATCTCACGAAATCTCACCAGAGGGAATTCCAGAAAACACCTCACGTGATTAATGGACGCCCCTTAAGACGAGCCAATGATAGGGTTTCACTTTAGTTCGGGTAGACAGAGATACCAACCTCGACAAAGAAACATAAGAGGGCTTAACATAACACCTCTGGCTTTGGACCCTGTAAAGCTGCGTTCCCACGATCTCTTGTAACGAAGGCGGGACGGGACGGGACGAATACTCAACAACACGCCACGGGAACAGGGCCGCCTCTGCTAGCGGGGACGAGACGCAGCTACCCACTCTGTGTCGGTAAACATAACAGTGGAGCGCTGTTGCGATCGGTTTGCAGCAGTGGTGCGCACCCCTTCTGTTGCTGTAAAGTTCTCTGTGCCAAACGACACTAGGCAACGTGTTGGGGAGGTGGCGGCGAGGAAGCGAGGGCTAACCTGCGGCGCGCGGTCGTCCCTACTCTTTGGATAATAAGGTCCCGTCCCGTCCCGCCTTCGTTACAAGACGTCGTGGGAACGTGGCTTAAAGGTTCGCTCCCACGGCGCGTGTTAGGCAGGACACGCTTTTCATCTTCTACCGTCTGTCGGTGGGTTGAGGCGCACCTACCCTGTTAACATGGCAAAGATGACAGGCGTTCCCTAGCAGGCGCTTTGGGAACGAGGTTTTACACAAAAACCAGACAGGTAAACCTACCTCTACCCTCACGAAGACCAGCTTTCATTTTCTAAGGTTGGCTGGCCGCACCTGGATCAAGGCGCCTAAACTGACGTCACAGCGAACGGCTCGCCAAAACCCATAATGGTTTAATAAATGTCTTTACTAGCTCATCATCTTATTATATTACATTATTGCTTTCTCTACATATTCCAAAATATTGCTGTTAATTGATTCTTAATACTAAAGCTTACAGTTCTCTGGTTTTTTCCCATTGTTTTTAAGTTACCACCTTATTAATTATGATTCATTTTCGTCACACCGATCACCAATTCCTAATAAGTATTCCTGCTACATTACAAGGGGTACGCATCCTCCATGATAACCGCCTACAATCAGTCGCGGATATGGTACCGAAAGATTTTTTATTTTTTTTCACCAAATAGTTTCTTTTAGGGCGCTCTGAGCGATTTTCACTGAGTTTTACCCCATCCCGCACACAATCTTCACAGAGATTTTTGTTTTTTTGTTGCCGGTGTTGGTAATATCGCTGCTGATCGCCTCTTCTCAGTATGACACGTCGTTAGCAGCTGCTCGGGGAAGCGAGTTCACTCCCCTCCCTTCTGGAAGACGTCCAGCGCCTCTGGAGGGCGCTCGGCCCTTAATTGAGGCGTTATTAAGGGCGCCCGGGCTCTCCACTAATCGACCCCTAATCGCACCGTCTGACCTCAACCAGAGATCCGCATCACGCCGAAGGGGATGTCCGAAATAGAAACATCTGTCCCGGAAATTTAATACTGAATAAAAAACTCTCACTAATGTCTCTAGAATGTGCAACTGTTGCAATCATAAACGCGCATCTGCATAACACTGCGTCCCAGTTATAAAGTTAATATCTGAAGTGTATACAATTGCTATATATTAATTAAACTGTATTGATCTATCTATATAAAAGACTACTTTGGTCACTGTGTTCGAAAAGCTGGCGTAACGCGCCCGTGGTTTGAGCATTTTTTAATAACAATTGTATCTGCCTAAGCAGCCGCGATGAAATGAATTAACAGAACACTGAGAAAATGTATGTATTTCGCTTAAATTAACGTATTAATGATTAATTCCTTACTGTATATTTATATTCAATCAATGTAGATGTTTTACTATACTCTCTGTCCAGAGAAATCGCTGTTAAGAAATATGTAGCACATTACATCATTTTTAAGGTTATGAGTGTTATTTAATAACGATTGTTTTCAGCTAAGTAACTACCAGGAAATGAACTGCCAGAGCTCTATGTTCAATCAGTTATTTTTGACGGGCTTGCAAGGTATTTATATTCCATGTAGATGTTTCCGCTATATTCTATCTCACTGTTATAGTAAACTTGAAGAAATTAATTGCTACAACTCTGCGTTCAACACGTCATTTCTGATTAGTTGTTGGAGACCATCACGTATAGCCCTAATGCTGTCCCCTCCGCCCGTGTTTGTTCTCTGTTCTACACCACCACACCGGTCATTGTTTATCCACTCCACTCTGCAGATCCAGAAGAACTCGTTCTCCGTTCTTTTCTTTCTGTCAGCGGGTGAGTCGCTCTCCGTTCCAGCGCTCAGTGGTGAGCGAGTTTGCCAGAGTCTGACTGGCCTTCCCATCCTCCTCTCTCCCTCTCCGGTAAGTTGTATTGCGCTGTATGTTCTGTTACGTCTTTATTCTAAATTACGGCTCAGATGTGTTTAAATGACCACTCAACACGTTTAAACAAAATCGTGACTCGATGGCATTTTTGATATTTTTTTGAATGTTTTGTGTTAAGGATATGTCGTTTGAGAGTGGACCGGAATCACAAATCTGCACGAACTAGCAGAGAAAAAGGAAGTACGAGAGCGTCCATAAACTACGAGCTGATCTCACGGGGTAGTGGAGGGGTTGGGTAGAAAGCTACGCCGGGCTACGTGGGAGGGGGGTTCTGAGACTGGTAACGTAGCTTTTCATTCATATTACTTGTCACAGTTAAAATAAGGTAAAGAACACACAACAGCATGTGAATATTTATTTTCGTCATTTAATTATCTCCTTACGTAATTTACCATAGTCTGAGAGTCGGAAACAGTACAAAATGTCTTGTGGAGTCAATACGGAAAAAAGCTACTTGCTATGCGGGGGGAAGGGGGGGTGTAGAGATAAAAAGGGGCGTCCATTAATTACGTGATGTGAAATTGGGGGGGGGGGTCCGGCGAAATCTCAAAAAGTTGTGAGGACGATTTATGGGGGGGGGGGGGTCTCACGAACCAGATCTCACCAGAATGCTCCCAAAGCCACGTCAGGCTGGGGAGGGTGGTTCACAGGAGACCAACATGGAGCTACGTGGTTTATGGATGCTTCCCATGCTGAACGAAAAATAGTCTCAAATACTATTTGTGAATAATAACTTGCATTCGATTTAAGGCAAAAAGATTTGTTAAAGCTGTAGTACTTTGTGTTTGTAGCTATAAATAAATGAATAAACAATTAACCATGCTTTATTATTATTGTTACAAAACTACCCTCTCAAAAATTCCCAGCAACCCAAAAAGTATGTCATTGATGCTTTGAGATGGCCTCTGCATTCGGTAATATTTTAGAGGGGAAAAATATTTCAAGATTAATAGAAAAATAAATGAAACTAATCGCCTGAAAGATTAACATACGAAATAAATCTTAATAATAATAAAAAACCGAGCGTGGTGGTGTAATGGATAGCGTTCTGGCCTCGCATTCGGGAGGACGGCGGTTCGAATCCCCGTCCGGGCATCCAGATTTGGGTTTTCCATGGTTTCCCAAATCACTCCAGGAAAATGCCGGGATGCTTCCTTACAAAAGGCCATGGCCTAATTCCTTCCCATTCCTTGCCCCCATCCTTTCCCGTCTCTAAAGACCTCGCTGTTGAGAGACGTAAAGCAGTTAAAAAAATAATTAAAAAAAGAAAAGAAAGAAAAGACAGTACTCTCAAAACGGAAATAGCCATTCTTTTTACTTAAAGTGAGCTGGTGAACTAGGGAACCGTTCAAAATAACTAGTTCTTTTCGCTGAGTGATCAAATGAGTGCCGCTCTTTTTAGTGAGTCACTTTGCCCCCCTCTTGTGTGTACCTGTAGCCGAGGCGTGGCAAACAAGTTCTGGCCGTTCGCCGAACGACCAGAGGCGGGTCGAACGCCATCTGTCCTCGAAGAGAATTCGGAATTCGGAAGTGCGTCGCACGCTATGAGGACGAGTATTTCCAGTGGTGCGTCTGTCTCCTGCGTTCACACTGCCACGTTGGCACTCAGTCGTCGTTTAGGCACATTGTGCGTTTAGAGTAAATAGAACCACTATACTTTAATTAAGGAGTGTTCGTTATTGTTTTTTCGTTTTGTTCTGACCATTTTTAATCATGAGCTGTGACAAATAAAAGGTGCTCTCTTTTGTTAAAGGGTATGAAAGACGTTCCATACTGTAGAAGGACAGTAAATTTTAACATAATGAATTAAAAAATAGAATGCCTGCTGCGAAATAAGAGCACTTATTGGAAAGGAGAATGCTTATATATATATACATTTGAAATCTTCGAGACTGGCGCAAGAGAGGAAAAAAATGAGTTCTTAACAGCGTGAGAATAGGCAACGGTAAAAGTTAGTCCATAATATTCAGTATTTGAGACAACTTAGTTTTATATAAATTAAAGAAAGACGACATAATTAAGATTGATTTAGTTTTATTTCAATGTATTCCAAAATAATATTTACAATAGTTATTAATTAATAATTTAAAAGTTTCATATATTTCCAAACAGGGGTGGATCCAGGATTTTGTTTTTTGGGGGGGGGGGGCCCTTGAGCGGACTTTGGTTTGGGTGGGGCTTGAGCGGACTTTGGTTTGGGGGGGGGGGCTTGGATTGAGTGAATTTTGGTTCAGAGGGCTTGCCTTCAGTGGATTTTGGCTTTGGGGGGGGGGGGCGGCTTGAGTCGGGAAAAAGGTAGTATTTATAGCCTCCTCGGGCCTCAAATCCGTAGAGCTAAAAAAAAAAAAGAAAAAAAAAGAAAGTCTCAAAACTACAATGTCGGGGGTGAACCAAGATACTTTTGGGGGGGGGGCTTGAGCCCCCTAGCCCCTCCCCTGGATCCGCCCCTGTTTCCAAAGTAATTTTAAATAATTAAAGCATTTTATCTTTAGGTCGCATTAACATTTATGTTTTTGAGTGATTTGCTTGGGAAAGTCTAAAATTCTTAGACGACGCAGCTGATTTAGGAGAAACATGAACTGTAAGTGCGATTGAAGCACTAGTCACTGTTAAATTGTCACTGCGCTCTATATCCACGCTCTAACTTCACAGCACTACCAACTCGTCAGAACAAACGAATGGACGGATACCTGTCTCGTTCGCTGCCTCGGCGAACTGCGTTCGTGCAACCAAAGTGTGCATACGTTCCGCCTCGCCTCGCCTCGGTCCCGTTCGTGCGTTGCCTCGTAATGGTGTGTACCCGCCTTAACGCGCATTGCCACAGTGGCGGGTATTGTTCTGCCGCCTGTGTAGGTACTGCTCTGCTCCGTGGTGCTAACTCCTCTGCCCCTTAACGTCTGCTGCCCGCCCAACCGTGTGCTCGCAGCGGCTAATTAGCTCGAGGCGCTAATGCGCTCACCGGCCGCCGAGCGGCGCCACTGGCGAAGCGACGCCAAGGCGCTGATAACACCGGAAAGATATTGCCCGACACTTGTTACGGAACGCATGGAGGATTCGTACCCAGCAAAACAGGTAACAATATAACCACTCGTAATTACCAAAACACTATTTATTATTTGTGTAGTTTACCGCCGCATACAAGCAAACTTATCGACAAAAATCTAAATGATTGAGTGCAAATTAGAATCACAAGTGCTTTTCGTTTACGGATTTCCAGCTAATAACATCTGAAGCTATACACCTGATGAAGACAGCAGAGCTAGCTATCGAAACGTTGTCTTTTTACGACGCCATCTGGCTGAAGTGACGTGAAGATTCTATTTCATCAGTACGCCGGGAAAGTCTTCACTCTCATATAAGCCACTCGCAAGTTAAAGATAGTTTGGCCTGGAATGTAACCGAAAATATCTTCAAGTAGGAGTGATCCTTTATAGATCTCTTACATTCAAGTTTCTCTGGCAGAAAGACGACGTAGGTTTCGTATGAACTTATTGGTAAACACGCGTACTCCCTCTTCCATTTACGAATGCGATGATATACTTTCAAATAAGATTATAGAAATAAAATTCCGCACTGATGTTTATACGAATACTTTCTTCCCATGTGCCATTCAGGCTTGAATGCAGAGATCAAAGATCAGTTTTGATAAAAATCACCCACAACTTTGTGAACTGAAGAGTGTATACGCAGATGTATGTAGACATAGAAATACTGCATGAATTCGGAGTTGAAAGTTTCTACCAGGATCATTTTACAAAACTGGCCGGAACACGGTGACGTATCCAACCTAGTGTTGTAAAAAAAAAGTTTTTTTCTGACCTGAAAAAAAAACTGAAATAAGTCATGTTTTTTTCTGGGACATGTTTTTTTTTTTGTACTTGTATATAACTACTAAATCTCAAATTTGTAAGGCATTTATCGTTTAATATGACTGTTTTAGAGTTTATTGTAAGTACTTATGTTAATTTTTAAATCTACTATATTTTTCTGATTCAGTAGAAAAAAAATATACGAAAATATTGGCAATATTTACTGAAATTTTCTTTTATGAGAGGGGACTTCCCGAAGCGGCTAGGTTGCACGAAAAGGAATCCCCGTTCCCCATTGTTTGGATTGATACTCGCTATTATAACTAGTGCTGCCAGCCCTACGGATTTATCTGTAGACCTACGGAACTTTTCAAAAAAATTAGGAATTTAAAATTTATCTACGGTTTTTTGACTCCTTTTATTACTAATTGTGCTTTCCTTATATTCGTATACTTGTTAAACTCTCGACGTATAGCGATACTGAATCATTTAATTGTCAGTAATTATGAACCGTTTCCTTGCAAGCGCTGGCGTAAACCAACGACTGAAAAGAAATAAAGCTCCTATTTTGTATGCTAATAAATTTAAATTCAAACTTGAAAGACCGTAATACAGAACTATCGGCGCAGTCTTTATGCACAGTGTGTACTTTGCTCATAATTGTAAATTGCAATCTCAAAATCTTTCACACAACAAGAACAACCAGTAAAAGAAAATGTAACTACTTCTGAAGTTATGAATATAGAGGAGACAGAAGAAGAAACAGAAAATTCCGACACCGACCAAACTAGTGTTGGTAGTGCTGAGTGTAGTACTGACATAGAGGATGAATAAAAATATGTAACCTATATAGATATATTTATTAATCATTATGTAAGACATTATATGATTTAGTAAGATTTAAAACACACATCTAAAATTTAAGTTCCATAATTAAAACTATAATTTATCAAATATATTGTTTACTGAAAAAAAATAAACAAATTTAGAAAAAAAACAGGGTAGGCCTACCAGGTTTTTTTTTCACAAATCAGATTTTTTTTGATTTTTTTTATATGCAACACTAATCCAACCCGAAACAATCCGAACTTCTGCCTCGGCACTGTATTATTTGGCTGCAGAGTATGACTGTTCTGTATGGTACAACTCAACTCATGCCAAACCAGTAGACGTAACTCTTGATGATACCTGCACAATCATAACAGGATGTTTAAAACCCACTCCAGTTGAATCGTTCTGCCATCTCGCAGGAATAGCAACTTCAGTTCGAAGAGAAATAGCAGCGAGCAAGGAAAGGCAGAAAGTGAATCATGAAACAAATACTCGATTACTTGGGCATTTACCGCACAGGAAACTACTGAAGTCCAGGAAAAGTTTCTTAAGAATATCAAAGTAACTTACACCTAGAACATGAGATAAACAACTAACAATTGTGGAAAGCTATGGCCCCTTCTCCTCTAGTTGAGGAAAAGCGTCTGAAACTTTGGGAACGACCATTAATTACGTGAGGTGAAATAAAAGGGGGGGGGGTTTCCAACCTCACGAAATCTTGCGAAGGGGGAGAAGGGAGGGGGTGTCAACGGAAATCTCACGTGAGGTTTCGAAATTCTTGTTGGACTGTAGAGCTGAAATAAAAAAGGTCTACAAATGACGTGAAAGTCAATTTTAGTGGGGTATTTTCGTCGAAAAGGGGGGCTTTAAGCGCCTTTGGAAGGGTGAGACCTAAAACAGGTCTCAAAAAGTTGCGAGGGCCAATTCTAGGGTCTCAAAGAACCAAATCTCACTAGAGGGGGGGGGGGGTGAAGGGAGGGAAGGGGGGGTCGGACCAGATCTCACAAAGTCTCACCAGAAATTGGAGGTTGGGTCCGGAAATCCAGAAAAACACCTCACGCATTTTATTGATGCACCCTTTACAATCCGACTTTGGTAAGGTATGGCTGATATGGAAGTTTCTGAACTGGCTGGGATCAGGAGTGGGCAGAGCGAATGTTAACCTAGCAAGATGCAGATTATGGAGAAGTTCTAACCGTTCAACACATACTCCATTGTCGACTAGTCCAGCCTCCTGCACAGAAGATGACTTATGCCAGGCCTCGGAAAATGCTCTGGAAGTGGCCAAATTTTGCCCCAAAATACTCTGATATTTTGTTACTGTGTAAATGTGTATGTTTCCGAAGCGAGAAGAAAATAAATGAATAATGTGTAGAATTAAAATTGAATGTCAAGCTGTCTAATCCATTCATTTACTCTTGGTGGCCCAAGCGTTAAATCTTCAGTGGTAAGTAGGAAGTCTGTGTGGGGACATTAGAAAAGTATGTGATTGATGGTTTGGTATTCACAACCGCAGTCACGAGCTGGAGATTCATGCATTTCGCACTCAAACATTGAAACACCACATCTTCCATGATAATACAGATTCTACGTAACGATACCCAGATTTTGAAGGGGTAGTTGATAATCAAAGAGAGAGAAAGCGGGTGCTAAGAGGTATAAGTTTAAATTTATTTCTGTAGACCGTTATGGTAGTTACGTTGTGAAGTAACTTAGTACTGTAGAACACTTTAACAAAGGCCAGAAGGGTGTAAATGTTCACATCAATAACTGTATTCATCCCCACCGGTTATGATGACGTTGATAAATGCTACTTGTGAACCTTCCTGACATGAATCGCCAAATATGAGCTTATCCTGAACTTGTAGCCACATGAAGCTATCCTGTTATGCAGAGGAGATCGGCCCATTTTCCCCTCTTTTAACACATGCAAGCTCAGATAAACAGAATTAAAGGTATTAGACATAGTCTTGAAATGAAAAACTTGCAGTTCTTGTAGAAATAACATTGAATTTAATTGATAACGCCCATTGACACAATTTGCAGGACACTTATGTTATATTGACACGAGTTTCCCATACATTTCACAACCTACTTTAGCTTGTTCACAAAGAGGTTATGCTTGCGGTATACAACCACCTCCGAGTGGCTCGACTCACAAACTGCCTCGCGCCCTGCTCTACTACAATTCAGGCGCCCAACCGACAGTCGCTGCCGCACAGCTGTGCTGCCCAGAGTCAAAGATTGGTACACAGCTTATATATACTGTGTTCATTTAGGAGAGACGGGTCAAGGTCACTCTGCTCTATCCCCACTCCGCTGCCCCAACCCTTACAGGCGAAGGGGAAACAGCTGCCGCGCATGCGCAATCATCCTCACAAACAGAGGCGGCCCTAGCGAGTTTTTCAGGTGGTGCGAGATCTCATTGTGGCGCCCCAAATGTCCTATTTCTTATTCGTGATTAAGGTGTCCATATAGACAGACTGAAGATAACTTACAGGTTTTCATCCTACTAATATCATAAATTTTAAATTTTGTTTGCTAGGATGTTTTTACTGTTTCAATTCGAAATGACTGATCTGCTTAGGATAAATTTGGAATAATGTATTGGCCATCTACTTTTATCCCAAATAGCAGTTCCCGTGGGATTCAAATTCGAAGATGTATATAAATGCTTTATGAATTCCACTCGAGCAAAGCCGCGGGCAAATGATAATAACTCAAACCTAGGAATGATTAGTATAGGATAGCAGCGGTATGAATAAGAAACAACAGTAAAAAGGAATACTAAATGTTTGAAAAGGTTTATTTAAGATACTGTGGCCAACACAATGCTCACTTAACTTACACGTCAAATTCAAAGTTTTTAATATTTTTATAAAATAAATAAAAATAGAAAAAATATGAAAATAAAAATTCCCACTTTTAATACCGAAAAATGAACTTTACCAAAATTTTTCCAGTACCCCCACAGACTAATGTTTAAACAGATTAAATGCATGTATTTTTCTCCCAGGTAAAACCATTTTCAACAAGTCTTTTTCATTGTTTTTGCCCCACTCTGAAGCTAATCCTGCCATTAAAAATTTGTGCTAATAGAGTGAACGCATCCTCTGTTGTATCGATCAAACATTCATTGTAAATAATTCTTCTGGATCTGTTGCTATGTCATTTATGGCTCATACTAAAAAAATCTTTACTTTCTTCGGCATCTGACTGGGTTAAAAATACGAAATGTTTCAGTCTGAGAATCAACTTCTCTAGCTGTCTGTTATTAGAGCTGGCACTCTTTCTCAAATTCCGAGCTGTGTTTTCAGAAATTGTGAAGAGTTTCATAAATCCACTTTCAGTCTGCATAGCTTTTGTTTACAATGTTTACTTGAAACAGTGTATTATATCAAGTCACTACTGTAATTATGAACTCCAATTGTTCCATGATCTAGTTAAATGACAAGGCATCTGTTGCTGCAACTGAATAATTCGTTAAAGAAGGGCTTCAAGAACTGAAGAGTAGTGATAACAAACTCTAACGATGCTAGAAACTCTATCCCCGGGACGAGTTTTGCAAATTTTTTATCAATAGTCCTTCTAAGTGCTTGAATTCCACTTCACATCGCTTTTTTGATCGAGAGAATAATACAAATATTCTTCAAAGAAATACGGACAAGGAAACCGATTTAACTGACGTTTTGGTGGCACTTGCTATTACCAAATTTAATGACAGTTACATGGATTAAAAAATGCTCAAAGATACTGGTTCAGAATTTTGCCTTGAACTCATTTGTTTCCTCCTACCAAATTGGATCCACTGTCATATCTTTGGCCTCGACAATCGTTCATATGCAAATCAAAATTTTGCAAAGTATCAGTGATAAACAGGGTAACGAGTCCAGCTCCCAGGTCCCAAAGAGTCACTTTCCGGATTGTAAGCACAGCGAAATACTCACGCACTTAGACTTCGTCTTCATTAGTGTCGACAAAAGCAATGTCAAAGATAATTGTTCGACGAATTCAATTTAGTATGATGGAAAAATATTTAGATGTCCCAATCATAGTCAAAATTTTATTACGAACTTCATTCGTTTTGAATACATTTGCCAATATAATAAGACATTAGTCTCGTTATTAGCAATATGGCCGAGATGCTCCATCATCACAGGATCATATTTTCCTAACAGTTGCAACATACCCAGGAAGTTACCATCATTAGAAGTATTTAGTCATTCATTACAGGATAGCAACCCAGTGTGATTTTTCGTTTTCAGTCTGTATTTACATTGCTGTTATTTAACGGAATCAAGGCTTCTATCCAACTGAGCAAGGAGTGACTGTGATCTGAAGAAGTTTCGTGAGTTTTGAGACGCTCTGATAAGTAAATCCAGTCATCTAATCCTTCTTTTCCCAAATAAAAATCAGACCTTCTGTTGAATAAACAACATATAAACAATATACTTTATTTGCAGATTTAGAATAAACAAGCTATCTACCTTTATAAGTTTCTTCATTTGGTTTTACTCTTTGAAAGTACGTATTTGAAAAATGAAGTCCATGATTTTTTCCCTTGGATTTTTTCTTTGCACGATTAATTATTTCATCTCTGCCAGCAGATTCAATGAGCGATAATTTTGAAATATCGTCATTTTAATTCGAAGAGTCGACGGTGATGGTATGTCTTGTATACCCATTTGTAATCTGTTGAACAACAGACGACGTTCCAGCCATAGATAAATCTTCTCGCACATGCTGCTCTTTATCATGAGCCTCGTTTGAATAACTTCCATTAAAATCTTTCTTCCATCTCGTGTTGTACTAGTTCTGGTGACCTCCATTCAGATGACTTCTATAAAAAAAATTGCCAGCGATTTTGAAGCCTTCCTGTTCCGTCTTTTTTTACGTTAGCGACATGTTTTGCCTGTTAAAGACAGATAAGCATTGTAAATATTTACGATACCAGTGTTAATTGTAATCACCGAGGATCTAATATGGTAAAAAGAGATAAATAGGTTCAATCTCTCCCCATGCACGATGTACCCGCATGCATTAACTTCAAGACTACAGCCGAAAAGGCAGCAAACATGTGCGGAAGGCTTGACCCGGCACCAGAGGGTGCTAACTGTGGGACGAGTTGCGATTTTCATGATTCGAGTAACTCGAACTAACTCGAGTAGCCACTCGAATTGACTCTATTCTATGATGACGTACGACTATGCTTTAACCTGATGCTCTTACTTCTATAAACTCTTCTGAATGATGTGTGTTAAAATAATATATGAACAGCAAGCTGGGTTATCGTAGAATTTATTTATTATTTTTTGCGCAGACGATCTCTTGCTGCATTTTCGGCGCCCCCCATATGATGCGCCCGGTGCGGTCGCACCGCTCGCACCGCCCTAGGGCCGCCTCTGCTCACAAAGTATGTGGAACAATATGTTGCATTTCATGTGATGTTTTCTTTAGTAAAATCGACACTTTTAATTATTTGTCACGAGCGAAATTAGTGAATCGTGCGTCGTACAACTTGCGTGTTTATCGACTTCAATTTCATATCTTAATAAAGATAAAAATTATTTACACGGCATCAATGAATATAATTTACTGTTTCTAGTAATTATTTTTAGTTTTATAAGTTGCGCAAGACATTTCGAGAATTAAATCCAAGTTTTAGTGGAAGTTAATTCTTTAGACACGTCGTACAAATTTTGAAATGAAAGTGGTAGTGACTGGATTTATTCTTTGAGTTTTGAGCGTTATCCATTACGAGGACACACCCTTCTTTCAGACTCTTAAGCAGGTTAGAAAACCATTCTCTGAACTCTTCACTACTGATTTCTTGCTGATGGTCGCCAGAAAATTTATATTGTAACACTAAACCAACCCCTTCAACGAATCCAGAACGTCGAATTATATCTTTCCGGAAGTCATCCATCTCCCTGACCGGTTTTTCTCGGTGAATGTTTTTCTTTGGAGAATAAAAGGATGGCCCTGGAACACTCAGCTTGGCTTCGCTACATACACGCTGCAGGTTTCGTAAAAATACACCACAAGCCTCTGCTGTAATTTTTTGCGGACCCCTAAAAAGTACATTAACTTTCTTTTCAGAGTTTTTTTTAGCGTCTTGAAAAAATTATACACGTCAGAAATTTTTGTTTTTTGACTGTCACCTAATATAACTATATTACGCAATTTCACGTACAACGTATTGGTATAAACACGACAATACTGCGCCATACGACAATGCCTCCTGCCTGCCTGTAGGCAGCGGTCTGCTCTGAGGGGAAGGTAGGGAAGGGATGGTGAGGTGAGGCTCGGGCGAGGATCACATGACCTTGACGCGCCACTTGATAGTGAACGTAGTATAACAACACTACGCTACCACGGTTGCTAAACAAATTACTAACTGTGGAAACACTACATTACTACAAATCAAATTTCAATCATTAACACAATTATTTAGGCTACTAATACCTAATAAATTTTACATAGTTCAATATTATTAATAACTAGCTTTGCCCGACATACGTTCCAATGCCTCTTTTATCCTTTCTTAAGTGGGTTCGTACATAAGAAACAAACACATTTGCATGTACAAAATAAACGAAAGACAATGACTTCTATGCATTAGATTAATATTGAAAAAGTTTAATTTAGTGTTTTCGGATATAGAATATTTATGGTCTTTCGTTTTCTGCAAAAGCAGAATCATTTTTTATATCCGGTTTTGATAATTCTTTGCACACCTATATTTAAAAAAAAGTAGCGGTCTGGTAGCTTAGTGGTTAAGGCTCTTATGTCAAATGTTTCTTCGTCCGGTCCGATGTTCAAATTCCGTCGGAAACAGGAATAACGGTTGTAAACGATCAATTGCTTAGCGTGTCCCCTTTTGGTGAGATCTAATTAACCTTCGGGTTGTGCACTAGGATAGGTGTTTTCTTATTTTTTTAAAAGTACTGGCTACAGCGGTTCTCGGCTGCTGGATATGAAATTTCTAACTTTTTATCGGATTGTAGTAAAAACCCTCAATCAGTATCATATTTGACAGATTTCCTTACCAATCCAAAAACTGGAAAAGTTGCTTGTGTAAATTAGTTTTAAGAGGGGCGAAGGAGAAGGGCGAGCGCAGTTTTGTATACTTTTCATTTATTTTAAAACATCTGTGCGCAAAGTTTCTTTAGATTTTTAAATTTCAAGTTTGAATTTCTTGGTATTAACTACGCAGCTACCAGACCGCTTTGTTTAAAAGCTTACGTGTGCCTAGTACTATCGAAATACGATAAAAACTATGGGTTAGTATGAACAACGTTAACTAAATTAAGGACAGGGGTGGAATGGAGAAGAGATTCAGTTTTTGTAAATCAAACGTGAACAGTATTTTTCTATTTTGTTCTGATATATACTGATGCAAAGTTCCTTCAAAATCTGATAAAACTGTTTATTTATACACAACATTGGAAAAAATTAAGGGGAGGGGGGAAAAGGGAAAGAGGGGTTCAATTTTAAAACACTTGTAGGCAGTATTTTTCTCTTTGTTTTATATTATACATACGTAAAATCCCCATCGAAATCGGACAAACATTGTGGGTTTGTACAAAGAATATTTGAAAAATTTGAGGGGTGTGTAGGAGGAGAGGGGTTGGGTGTTTTTTCTTCGGTCACGTGTCATAAAATGAAGGATCTTCCTGTGAGGTGACATAAATGGCAGCAGTAGAAGGTTGGATTCCCTGCGTTTGTAAGTCTAAAAGGAAAATGATCTGTAAATAGCCTATCAACTATGAAAATCTGTCTTTGTAAATCAATTCATCTGCAGTTGCTTGTTAAAATAATTGTTATCATTTCATACATACGGCAATGTAGCTGTTTTAGGTTTGTATTTATCTAGGCAAGCCTTTCACCTTTCGTCCAGGTATCTCCAGCGACTCAAATATCAGTAATAACCGTATCTTATTATTATACAGATATGTTTTTCTTAATGTTGCTACAAGTGCACTCTATATGCTATTATAGCTTACTTACAGTTGTCAGGTTTGGTAGCTGACCCACTGTGTTGTCAAGCAACATGCCATTACTTCATTATTTTTGTTATATACAGGGGCATGTAATCACAAATTATTTCACATTTTTGAACTGTTTATATCTAACACTTGACGTGGTGGAAAGCAAATAAGTTTGCGCCACCTTGTTGTTGTTCATTTATTTTCCTATGATGTTTGTCCAGCGATTTTTTTTTTATTCGTGTGGAAGTGGAAAAAGGATGTGTAATGAAGATGGGAATTGTGTATTTTGTTCCGTTTTGCGTTCATGAGTATCTGTTTTCCTGTAGTTTTTGCCTTTTGTATTTCATAGTTTTTCCTGTAATATGAGAATATTCTGATTGGTGTGGTTGACTGTTAGGATTTTCGTGTCTGTATTTATGTTAGTTGTCTAAAAGATGTTTGGCAAACGCGCAGTGGTTACTATTCTTTAATTATCTCAAATGTTCTTTCTGTCGTGTTGGAATTGCCTTCTTGTTTGGCCGATGTTTATTGCATCACATTTCCGATATGTCAGTACGTAAATGCCTGAGTTGTGAAATTTGTTTGTATTTGATTGAGCTCTGATTTGTTTGTGTATTGCGTTATTTGTTTTGAGTGCAATGTATATCCATTGTTTTTTTATATATCTATTATCCAGTGTGTGTGCTTGTTGGAGTATGTCACAATATAACACTTATTTCTGTTTCATTCCGTGTTTGTATGGTTTGAGGTGTTAATCGTAGTGACATGTGGGGGGGGGGGGAAATCACCACTTTGTAACATGTACAGCGGCGTACCATTTTTTTATTATTTATTTTATAATATGTATCATTGGATCGGTTTTGCCGCTCAATTAAACACATTTCTCAGCGAAATTTAATCACAAAACGATGCACAGTTGGTAAAACTCGAAGCTGTGACAGACAGACGAACAGAAATGATAAAATTTTAATGGCTCCTGTTTTCGAAATTTTCGTCACATAACCCAACCCAAAGTTGTAGTTTATCTCCATTCGTATTCAACATGTATGTAGAGGAAGCAATAAAGGATATAAAAGAAAAATTTGAATGTGTTCAAGGAGATAAAATCAATATGCTACGTTTTGTTGACGACATTGCTTGTTAGAAGAACTGGCTGTTGTAATGTTCCTTGGTGACGGGAAATTTATGCGTGTGAATTCCACGTTTCTTTGGCATCGGCGAGAGCCAGGTGACTCATATCTGCGCTGATAGACAGAACGATTAATGGCAGGCCGCAAAGTTAAAAGCTTTACGCATTCAATGAAATTCAAAGGACAGTATAGGGACTGTGCCGAAATGAGGATTTCCTGGTAGAGTAGAAAGTTGAGACTAGAGAAACGATGCTTCGGAGAAAAAGTCAGGTTGCGGAACACCTCTGTTGGGAACCAGCGAATCAAACTGTGTTACGAACTTTTAGAAACCATAAGTTTTTTTATGTTGCATGAGGAGCGCCAATGGAGATCGTGGACGACCCGCCAAACGCTGCGACTCGCTGAAATTTCCCGCGTCTGCTAAAACTCGGGAGCCTGCAAGTTTTAAACGGAGCGAACAAGCGGGAGAGAAGACATTCTGTTTCTGGCCAGCAAACAATCCGCACCGGGGCACCCCGGGAGATCGCCGGAGAGGTCACTACCTGCGGGGAGCCAACTCGCCAAGTGGACGTTACCAACGAGTTGCGCCCAGCTGATCAACAGGGTCCGTCTGATTTCTCCGCATCTGCTACGGTAAAGAACGCCGGCGATGTATAGACACTCTTGCGTCATTCAACCCTAGGCAACGCTCTGAGATGTGAATCATGCTCTAAATTGTTCAAAGAAACTTTTAATATTCAGTTCTGTTCAATAAACCAATCAATTTTATATTCAAAGAAAATAATAGGTGTTGTAAACCCTGCTTTCAATAACTTCCTTTCCAATCAATCAGTATATCATTTGAATAGATGAAGATTTGTGTTTATTAATGGTATTTTAAAAGCACAATTGCTTTGATTAAAAGTATTTCAGAATTGGAATGTCGCTTCTCTGGGATAGAGAACACTTCCATTCTTGGCACCTACCGGGGATTAATTTTGCAAATTAACTTATTAATTAATGCATCTCATTATTTTATTCTAATTTTAATAACGTAATAAAACCAGACGTTACACTGTGGATACTTAGAACTCACTGAATGCTGTGAATAGAATACTGAAGGAAGATTTTGGACTAAGTGTAACCCGAAGCAAAACAAAAGTGATGAAATGTAGGAGAAATAATAGCGATAATGGTAGAATGAATTTAAAAATAGGATCGGATACCATAGAAGAAGTTACTGAATTCTGCTACGTAGGAAGTAAAATTACAACAGATGGCCGAAGCAAGAAAGATGTTAAAAGCAGAACAGCAGTAGCGAAAAGAGCCTTCATGAAAAGAGATATCTTTTAGTTTCAAATTTAGATCCAGAACTCAGAACTCTGTGCGTGAAGCACCGCACTTTATGAAAGCGACGTATGAACTTTAACAATGTGAGAAAGGAGATAAATTGAAGCAGTTGAAATGGGGTGCTATAGAAGGATGCTGAACATTAAGTGGACAGGTAAAGTACGAAATGAACGAGTTTTGGAAATGATGGGCAAGGAATAGGAAATAAGTTTGTGGAAGAAGCTTACAGAAAGAAGAGACAGGATGGTAGGTCATACTTTGGGACTTGCAGGATTGGATAATTTGTTAGTGGAGGAAGCAGTGGAAGGTAGGAACTGTTTAAGAAGACAGCGATTAGAATTTATGAAGCAAATAATTGAGGACGTAGGGTGTAAGAGGTTTGATGGAATGAA
>CM061919.1:252679387-252700748 GCA_031002005.1 Vandiemenella viatica
GTGCTCTTAAGATCTTTTCTGAATCTTATAATAGTGAAGTATTTGTGTTTGTTCAACAATTTATTATATCCTTTCGCCATCAAAAAGAGTTCATTTTCAAAACATTCAACCATCTAACGTAAGTGATGTAATTGAGATTAACCTTCATCAACAAAAAATTAAATTACACTCATTCAATAAATGCTACTTACTGTTGTTACAGGACGCACGCTCGCATTTTGCAGCTGCATATTTGAATACATTATAGATAAAAATGCAAACTATCTGATGATGAACATTTTGTTCGAAACCGGTAATAGTTAATAAAAATAATAACAACAAATTGTGGCTGGATGCTGCTTTTAATATCAACCCAAATTCTATTTTCTTTCTTTCTTTCTTTCTTTTTAGCTCGAAGCGTACAACTTGTACTCCCCTTTTTAATTTAAATTACTTTTTATTTTTAATTAATTGATCAACAATGAAACCATTATTATTGTATGACATTAATGAAAAGAGGAATTGGAATTGTGCTGTACAGGTTGGCAACACCGTTTCACGTACAACTAATATTGATATTTACTATAACAACTCCTTTTCAAATACAATGCATCAATCCACGTATCATATAACAGTTACACACATCAGTCCGCAGGTGTTGTTAGTGTCCTTCCACTAAACACAACGGGTCAATGAGAATCTCTAGGGAGCACGTTTGGTCATCAATACGACACTTCGGGGGGTTTTACCAAGATCACTCTGTGGTTACCATATTTCGAAGGCGCCGGGTCGGCTTCCAGTGGTCTTCCATCGGCGACGACCCATCTGTACGTTCGTCGGTTGCCTCATCCGCTCCGCAGGTGACATGCAACACAGAGCACCACAGCAGTACGTGCTAACCTCAGCCGCTGCACATCACATTCACCCACCTCTCGTCTGCCACGCACGCAACCACACTGCCCGCAGCCAACTGTCCTCTCCACACACACCTAACGGCCCTCGCTACCTGCTCAAGGCCGCATTTGGTCTCACTTGTCCATCTGCCTGAGCCGATAGCCCAGCATACCACGAATACACCATGTAGTGTAGCGATACACTATTAGCTCTACTGTCTTTTCAAGAATTTCAAAACCTCACGTGAGATTTCCGTCGACCCCGCCCCCCTCCCCCTTGCTGATATTTTGTCGAATCCCCACCCCATATTTCACCTCACGTATTAAATCAGTATCCCATCCAGTTATTCTTCCTTTCTCTTATGACTAGCAGCTGTTTCCTTTTCTCATCAACTGTTTCCAGCACTTCAGTATTACTCACTTTTCCATTTGAGCTTATCCTCTCCATTCTCCTCCACAACTCAAACGCTTCTATTCATTTGTCTCGGTCTAGTCAACATTTGGCAAGTCTTTTCCGCAGTGCTTTATCTAATTTTCAGGTTTACAATTCTCCTCTTTGTATAGAACACTTCCTGCGTTATAACGTTTTACCTCTTGGGGCATGTCAAGTCCGTAGTGATTATACTCACAAGATATTTGACAGCTCTTACTTGGACAATATTAGCTGGTCCTAGCTTAATATTTATCAGTTTAAATCCTTTAGCAACCATCACACTTTTTGTTTTTACTGCATTGACTCTCATTTCATACTTCTAACAAGCTTCATTTAAATCAGGGGTGGCCACCCCGCCGCCCGCGGGCCGCATGTGGCCCGCCTTGAATATTTTTCCGGCCCGCTTTTTGGTGCAACTTACACCCTAACTTAATCGTTTTTTTTTTTTTTTTTTCGAAATTGAAATTGACCAAACACAAAACACGCTCAAACATAACGGACGCTAACCTGCAACACCAATTACGATGTGCAAATACTGGAATTGACATCGATTTGCACAAGCTAAGTGAAAGAGTGAAGAAACAAATATCGCACTAGTAAAATAAATATTTTTAATGATTTTATTTATATATTTTTATTTTTAGTGTTATATATTTCTTTAAAATTTCCGTTTAGTAGATATCATTGTTATTATATTACCTATGTTTACATGTGTCAATAATAATAAACATAATAACTCATGTTTCAATTTTTCACTCAAAAAAAAAAAAAAAAAAAAAAATGTCTATAGTGGGTCAAAATCTAATACGGGCATATATAACTTTATATGAGGCCCGCGGAGTTATGACACATTTCAAAAGTGGTCCGCTAGAACATTTGGGTTGGCAACCCCTGATTTAGATCTTTTCATTTTTTATTTAAGTTCCGTTCACTTTTTACTACTAAAACTAACACTGTTAAGGTGATAAAATGTCACTATTATGTTAACTTATTTAGTAGACTACAGCCTGCATTCGACTCGCGAAGTTACTCTGCTGGTACTCTTACTCCAGTCCAGCGTGACTGGAGCCGTCCGGATCGCGTGGCCGAGAGAGCTGGCCGTGTTTGCATAATGGCTTCCAGCGCGTGCTGGACTCCAGTAATTACGCCCGTCATTTGTCGTTTCCGTTTGGATCGCGATAACTGTATGAGACGAGGCGAGAGGCGCGCTTGCGTTCCGAGGCACGGGTGAGTAAGCTTCAGCTGGCACGCCAGTCACGTGAGCTGGGAGAGCGGCACCTAGGAGGGCGCGGGTTCTATCTCTGGTTTTCTATGGTTTCCCGAAACCACTAAAGGAGAATTAAAGGATGATTCCTTTAAAAGGTGGAATGACTGGTGTACTTAAGTGCCCTCATGTATTCTTTATAATCTGGTTTGAAACTGTCTTCTGTCCTATGTATATTGCCTCTTAATTTTGACATGTAAGTTGATAAATGCCTGCGTTTTGATAGTTGTCTCTAGGTGCAGCAATCCATTTACTCCTCTCTTTCTCATCTGAAATCTCATTCCGCGGACTGGTTTCTTGTGTAGCCTGTTCAGTTAACATGAGGCGGCTTAGTGTTAGTTCGCTTCTAACACCATTTCCGCTGCGTTTACCTGTCAGCTTGGAGAGGTATGAACGGAAATGGATGGTGATGTGTTAGGAGTGGGTCTAGCGGAACGAGACCTTCAACCATTAGTTCTGGGTGAACATGGCATAGTGCCCCCTTTTTTTATGTAATCAGTCTCTCAACTGGTTTGATGTAATCCTCCATCCCTTCCTATCTTGCGCTAACCTCTTCATCTCAATATACACCTTACATCCCAATAATCTGCTTCATATATTCTAATCTCTGCCTTCATCTACGCTTATTCCCTTCGACTGTTCCCTCCACTAACAAAACAACCAATCTCGCATGTCTTAGAACATAACCCACCTACCTGTTTCTTCTTCATGTTAGACTCTTCCACAAACCTCTTTCCCTAACCATTATTTCCAAAAAAACGTTGGTTTCGTACTTTATCAGTCCACTTAATTTTCAACATTTTTCTATAACACCACATTTCAAATGGTACAAGTTTTCTTCTTTTTGGTAGACTATTCCTAAAATTTATCTCTCGCTACCATAAATTGAATCGTTTATTTTTGAAAGGGCACATGTCCATATTTTAGCAAAAAGTATGTTTTTGCTGACTTGAGTTTGAGAAGTGTAGGCCTGTTTACTGTTAAAAGGGCACAATCTCATCTGAACTCTCTACAATGCTGTAGCGATTTGAAATCGGTGTTTATTGTTGAATAGGCTCATGTCCTAGACATGTGCCTCTTTTTTTTTTTGTAACAGTTTAACGTCCCTTTTTAACAACGTGGTCTTTAGAGACGGGAAAGGATGGGGGCAAGGAATGGGAAGGAATTCGGCCATGGCCTTTTGAAGGAAGCATCCCGGCATTCGCCTGGAGTGATTTGGAGAAACCATGGAAAACCCAAATCTGGATGCCCGGACGGGGATTCGAACCGCCGTCCTCCCGAATGCGAGGCCAGAACGCTATCCGTTACACCACCACGCTCGGTGACATGTGCCCTTGCTCCGCTAAACTGGTTGTATGTTGGCAGCTGCCACGCCAGCGCTCTGAGCGGATTGTTACGTTTGTAGCCTATGTTTCTGAACAGCTGTTATTACTACGGATGTTTTATAGTTTATAGTTGTTATTAAGACATGGCTTTCCAAAAAGTTTTTTTCTGCCTTAAAAATCGTAGAAAAGAAATGTCAATGCGAGCCAAATCTCCTTTTGCCTCTAATACCAGTGTAGGAAATATTCTACTAAAGGCATCTGTGCGTTAGTTGTTTTTGCGTTTTTTACGTGAAAACCAAAACAATCAAAATCTATACCTATCATGAAGGCAATGCGAAAAAAGGAGGGAATAGGGTTTCCTCTTTCCTTATTCACTACATTGCAAATTTCATCTCCCAAACTGCAGAAGAAACCCATCCTTTTTTCCGACGGATGTACAGGGCGGAACAGGGATCATACGGTTTTACGATTTAGGTTGTCCTTTCCCTGAACAGTTAAAGCAATATTTTCCGGTGAGAGGTCACAGTTTTCTCCCATGTGATTATATCTTTGGTGTTATCAAGAGATGATTAAAAAGAGTGAACTGAGTCTACATAACTGATGACGTCCTAGAGTTTAACAAGTGGTGGCCCACGCACTTTAAAAAGTATGTGGTCCCAAGTGAAGCTCAAAATCAAAAAGCGTTGGGAAAGGAGCAACGACAGCGTGAGTTATTTAAAATATCGGAATACTACTATTATGAAATTAATGAGGGAATTCTTTTAAGTTATGACAAAATTGGTGCAATAATAATAATAAAGCAACACAGTTATTGAGCTGCCTAACGCAAAAGTTTTTGCAGGCATAAATCCCATCAACGCCCCCCCCCCCCAAAAAAAAAAAAATTACGTTAGGAAAGTGTTACAATATGTTTCCTGAAGAACATATGCCATTCTATGATGCTATAATGTTGTGGGCATCTACCGAGAATGATTCTGTGCTGATTAGTTAAAGTAATGTAAAATATTTAAGCTGGTGGATTTTGTGCAAAACGACAATTAATGTCAATGGTAAATTAGATGTAATTTCATATATCTATTTTTTTTTTTAAACTTTCAGTTTACATGTACTGTTCGAACAAACAAAATATCCATGCATAATAAACAAAAGTGTGAAAAAAGTATTTTTTCCTTTGGTTTATTATTAAAAGAGCACATGTTCGGGTTACTTAAAAATCTACAGAAAGCACATATGTAACGTACACAACAAATTCCAAATGTACGTCAAAAGTGTATTCTATGTTACTTCATCAGTTGCAATAAAAATATTTTTTTTAAATTAAATTTTAAAAGACTTATTGTGTTTTTATTGATTTATGTAAACTTTATGAAAATGGACATGTGCTCCACACGTAGTTTTAAAAATTTCTTTCTTAGTCGTAGATTAATATTCGAAAATAAAAGATTTATCTTTTTCATTAAGGCTTTCTTTGTTAGTGCTATTATTCTTTTAACATCATTCCTGCTTCGGCCCTCAGTTGTAATTGTACTTTGCAAGTTGCGGAATCAACTTGCTTATCCTAACTCATCCGAAACTATTTTTATATTTAATCTACTATCATTGCTCTTATTTCAGCTACATTTCGTCATTGTCTTGCTTTGGTTTATATTTAGTCCACATCAGTACTTTCTACATGCCATTCAATAAATCTAACGATATAGTACAACAGTAATTGGATTTTACATATTTATTTCATACAATGTAAACACTTGGTCCACGAGAATCAACTATTTTTAGTTGACCGCAATTCAAGCAAAAATTTTACTATAATAATGTGTAAACAAATCAAACCGAAAGAAAATCCTTGAACACAGTCTGTACATTAGAGATCTTTTTGGGCACTGTTTACTATCTACAACGAAGAAATCAAATGTTTTTGAAATGTTTGACTGTGTGTTTGTTTGGACGAACTGAATTCATGTAAAAACTACTGGTCATGTTTTGGTAAGGCTTCGAATGACGTATGGTTCACCGTCCGAGGAAAAAAATAGGGTATGTTCCAATTTGAAGTGAAGTAGAAACGCTAAAAAATGGAGTTAAATTGTCCAGAAATTAGGGTACACGTTCCGTTGAAATCGATTTTTAGATGTTTCTTGCAGTCAATATGTTATAGTTATTCAACGTATGAGTGGCATAGTAGTGGCTTTTTTTTATGTTAACCGTGACTTTGGCAGATTTACAGAGATTTTAATTTCGGCTTTACGCCTCATCGACGTCATGAACATTAGCGTCAGGGAGTGGGGACAAGGAACGGGAAGGAATTCTGGCGTGGCATTTTGAAGGAAACATCCTGACATTCGCCTGGAGTGATTTCTGGAATCCATTGAAAACCGAAATCTGGATGGCTGTACCCGCGTCCTCCCAAATTCGAGGGCAGATTTTTACCGCTAACTAACCACGCTACTAATAATTATACATAAAAATTGCATTTCAATCAAATAACAGATGGACGTAGAAATCATGCATTCGGATCTTAGGTTATTAAGAAGTATCTAACGTGTGTGTGTGTATGGGGGGGGGGGGGGGTGAGCGGTAGCGCTCTGCCTTCACATATGGGAGAAGTTGAATTCAAATCTTCGTCCGTTCATTGAGATTTTTGTTTTACAGCGTTTCCCCAAATCACTCCAGCCGAATGGACATGGTCGAATTACTTTCCGTTCCATTCCGTTAGTCTCTTCATCTCGCCTTTAATGTCAACGACGTCGATGAGTCTTCAAGTCATAACAAAAAAGTTACTTCAGAAGGTAATGGCCATATTGCTTAATGTTCCATCCGCCTAGTAAGTCTCTAACGATCACGAGGGGCGAAGCCCTTAAAAAAACATCAGAAGTGTATATGAGCGAACATCGAGTAGGACATGGATACCGGGCGTAGTGGGTAAGCGGTAACGCTCCGGTTTAGCATTCGGGAGGATACGGGTTCGTATTTCCGTCCAGTCATGGGGTTTTCCATGGTTTCCCCAAATCACTCCAGGCAAATCCCGGCATGGTTCCTTCAAAAATGCCATGGCCGAATTGCTTCCCGTTCCTTGTTCCCAGTCCTGTCTATCCTCTGATGACCTCAACGTCGACGTAGCTTACAACCATAAACAGAACAAAAAGAATATTGTAACGCCTTTCGAGTGACAGGTAAGTCAATCCGATCGACTCTCAATAGAAATCTTGATAATGACTCCGTCGCGCAGTAATGCCGGGAACTTGCTAATAGGATTATCCTCCAGCGAACGTGACGTCACAGCAATCTACCCCTGCCGCCGCTGGAATTATTCGGCCGGCACGTAACTTTTCCAAACTGCGTGGATACGCGAGACTCGGTGTTGCCAACCCTCCGGAGTTTTTGGGGAGGAAGCGGCGATTTAATTAGGACGTCAGCGAGACAAAAAAAAAAGGGGGAAACGCTCCGTGTGAGGCATTCTTTCTTTCCCCTGTGTCGCTGTGAAATGCGATCCTGCACGCAGCGGATCGGGTAGCCAATTTCGGCGCGCTCGCAGGAAGGGTGGAAACAGCAAACAACCAGCGGCCTGCTCTCCGTACGCGGCGCTTCTGATTTTTAAGGGCCCTGCTGTCTCCTACGTTCACTGTTAATCCCCTGCACAAACAGACGGAGCAGTTCAAACCGTATATCAAATCAATGTGCCCAAATTCTTAACTTTCACCTGTGCAGAAAAGTAGACGCCGTCTGCTAATTTTGTGAATTCATACGGATCAGAGGTTGCGACGTGACAAGCTCACACCCCATACTACGTACTTGCACCCCGTATTAAATCCTTCTGTAGAAATATGTACACTCTTTGGCAAAAAAATTGACTGTGGGCGTCTGAGACTAAGTCCCTTATTTCGCACAATGTGGCATCTTTGCGGGTATTCAACTCAGCGCCATCTGTTATTCATTTCCTTAAGTCAATGCCTGGAACAAACTCTCCAGTGATGCCACATAGTGCAAAATAATGGACTTAGTCTCAGGCGCCCACAGTCAATTTATTTGCCAAAGAGTGTACGAATGTGTGAGCGGAGATTTTCCTATCGTTATGAAGCAATGTAACTGTCTCGGGTGTCCTGTCGGATGGTGTTGCGTAAACAAAACGTTTCGACAGGTGGCTCTGCTGTCTTCATCAGCTGTCGTGTAGCTTCAAGATGTTAGAAGCTTGCTGTGACTGCCTGGATTCGCTTGCACTCATATCACGTTTCGTTTCTAAATTCTCAGAAAAGGCAAGCAAAACCTTGTCTCCCTATAACGCCCAGCTACATGGTACCCTCGACATCGTCTGTGTTTGTCAAAAATTTTGAAGGTTTTTCTGTTTTTGCACTGAATCTTAAATATTTCTAGGATAATTAGTAGCCTAGGTTACTCCCAGCCAAATCAGAAACCCGCCAGTGAAAGTCCAGTCAAAATCGGTTCACACACCAAATATTTGCGTATAAATTATTTATATTTTTTAATAGCTGAAAAATGAGTCGTATTCTAGAACATTATTCAAGAGCATTCTAGAACATCATGGTACATTCCACAAGATTCAAAAGATATTTTAAAACTCCTCGGTCGAAATACAAAAATGCCCAAGATCAATCACTTTCAACCACCATACCTCCCACACTCCCACCGCTACCGACATGCAACCACCATAGTGCACGATGGGAGACTCAAGGCTACTACCACTCACAAACACCAGTGGTCGCTTCGGTAGTTGTGACTGCAGAGTGATATATATATATATATGTGTAACAACAAGTTTGCGATGCTACATTTTTTCTAATGGCTTTACATCTCGTCGACGTCGAGGTCATGAGAGGTGGGAAGGGACTGGAGGCAAGGAACAGGAAGGAATTCTGCCATGGCATTTTGAAGGAAGCATCCCGGAAGTCGCCTGTAGTGATTTGGGGAAACCATGTAAAACACAAATCTGGGTGCCCGTAAGGGGATTCGAACCACCGTTCTCCCGAATGCGAGGCCAGAACGTTAACCCCTACCATCCCCCCATTTGCCTGTAGTGATTCCGGGAAACCATGAAAAATCCGAATCCGGATGGCCGGATGGGGATTGGAACAATCGCCTTAGCGAATTACAGGATGGTAATGGAGTGGAACAAAGAAGACAAGAAAATACGAAATATAGAGTTACGGACAGCCCGGATCAGCATTAAAATTGCCTGCTCTTAAGCATACTATGCGAACAAATACATCGGTGTTAGTGGTTGATTCTCGAAAAGAGGGCAATAGTTGCTGACAAAACCGAGGTAAAGTTTTCAAGGCGAATCAAAAATCTCCCGCTGAACACCCCCTTAGCTGGAATGAAGCTCCACTATGCAAGCAATTCACTGTCGTTACGGAGTTACCCGGTTTGTGCCGGTAGTGGTATAAGAAATTTACATCACCAGAACTTGACCATCAGGTGGTTCTCCAAAATCCTGGGTAAATCCCAAACCTCTCTGCAGAGCGTATCGAGTGAGGGCATACGGCACTGTTGATGGCGATTCTTCCGTCGGCTATGGGTATTCGGAGGACTAAGCTTGACCGGGTTGGTACCGGGTTTCACCCTACCTCTTCTTCCATCACTGATTCAATCATAACAGAAAAAATACACTGAACACACATACAGCACAGCTTAAAACCCTAATACAAAGTTTCCAACTGATTACAAATCTTTAAATTAATTAGTTTTATGTCTGAGGGAGATACGCAGTGGTTGGTTGTAAATTTTTTTTTTTCTATGAATGTATAGTTTTTTTTTTTTTTTAACTGCGAGGTCTTTATAGACGGGAAAGGATGGGGGCCAGAAATGGAAAGGAATATGGCCATGGCCTTTTTAAGGAAGCATCCCGGCATTTGCCTGGAGTGATTTGGGAAACCATGGAAAACCCAAATCTGGATGCCCGGACGGGGATTTGAACCGCCGTCCTCCCGAATGCGAGGCCAGAACGCTATCCGTTACACAACCACGCTCAGTGAATGTGTATGGTTTTCTTGGATGAAGATGGTTTAAAGGAATAATAATTTGGTTAAAAGCAATACACTGTCGGAAATGCGATTTAAAAGAATCGGACTAACCGAGCGTGGGTGGTGAGTGGTAACGCTCTGGCCTCACATTCGGGAGGACATGGGTTCGAATCCCGGTCAGGACATAAAGATTTGGGTGTTCCATGGTTTCCCCATATCACTCCAGGCGAATGTCGGGATGCTTTCTTCAAAAGTCCATGGCCGAATTCCTTCCCGTTCGTTGCCCCCAGTCTTTTTCCGTCTCTAATGACCATTACGAGGCGTAAAGCCATAGTAAAAAAGTTAAAAGAATTAAATTAAGAATGCTGTGTAAGCTATAATGTTTTAAAAGGAATTTTGATTGCTTGGAATTGTTTAACTTTGTCTGCTTTATGTCAAATGCTTGTAAATATTTCCTAATAACATTTAAAAACATTTTCTAACGACATTGAATGATTTTGCATAAGTTCTAATTGTTTTGCATGATTTCTTTGTTGGAGCAATTGTCAGCGCTCCAGAAGTGTTGGCTGGCGGTTTTAATGTTTTCTCGAAAATTTTGCGATATCTATTTAAACTTCTCATACTCCCAGCTTATAAGGTTTCCTCCTTATTTATTTATATATTGTTTGTCCTGTATATCCATTATTGGGATTAACACCACTGCTGAAAGTAAATTATCTTTTAAATTAAATCAATTATTTTTCAAATATCAACTCAAATAAAGTAGTTTATTACACTCAAGGCCGGCGTTAGGGGGGGTTAAGTGGGGCAAAAGTACCCGGGGCCCGGGCCACCAAAGGGGAGCCCACCGGCCTGGGTGCCTAAATAAATAGAAATCAAACACGAATTTTAAAATCTGCACCAATAATTTTGAACTTTTTTTTATTAAAATATTTTGAATTTATCAACAAAAAAAAAACAAAGTGTAAAGTAAAAATAATTTTTTTGGGGGGGGGGGCCTATGATTGCTTACCCGGGGCCCGAGAATCACAGCGGCGGCCCTGATTACACTTTCATAATAACAAGAGCAATCCACGAATCTTTTGGTAACCTGTTTATAAACATTATTCTATTTGCTTCTCCAGCCTTATTTTTATCAACACTCATAACCAGAGATCTTCTTTGATCTGGCTCTACGTTCTCTGACCTGTAAACTTAAATGTCCAAAGTTACCATATATAATTATATTTACTTAATAACAAAATGTTCTTATAATGATAATTTTCACAATTAATGAGGTTGTGTACCTCACAAGCTGAACAATCCCGCTCTGAACAGTGCTAAGACGAAACTGTGACATTTGCTTTTGTATTGTGCTTTACATCTTTGGAAAAAAGTCTTGCATCGAGTTTATGTACGTTCTTCTGAGGGAAGTTGAAAGCTTATCGACGAGCTTGTTATATGAGAAGCAGCCTGACATTGTGAAGTTCAAAAAGTTTTTAGTAACATACTTCAGGGGAAGTAAAAGTGTTGAAAGCCCTAAGTTCCAAGTAAATTAAAACTGTCTTCCACATAAAGGAGTAAAACACATAGATAAGCTTCTGCCTATGAGAAAATCATCACAGTTTAAATTTATCAAGAAAACTGCTCCAACGTAAATATTAAGGAGAGAAGTAAGATCTCTTTATTATTTGCACAAGTACATCTTTCCTGAGTTGCTGAACACAGATACTGTAGAATATCGCGCTGTAGGATAAAACTGTGAAATGTACTCCCATCCGCCGGCATCCAGTTAAGTCTCTTCGAATGAAAAGAGAAAGAAGAATAAAAATCATCCTTCGAACCAACAGAAAAATATTGTCAAGAAGCCAGAGACGTTTTGTTGGAGAGCTTTGAAGTGCGTTCCCCCAGTCGTATGATCTTTGCGGTTTGCTTGACTCTTCTGCGTGGATTGCTCCTTCTGGAACTTTCTTCCCCCTCACAGAGTGTTTACACTCCTTTGATTGCCAAGTAGAGAACTGCTTGTAGCCAACAGGCGCTTTGTTTCCGAACCGTTTGCTCAGGCTGCTCCAATATTAAATGAGGCAAGATCGCAGAAATTAACGACATCAAGGTGTCCGACTGGTAAGGCAAACTAGGAGGTGACATCTATAGAAAGATGTACAAGCTTGCTAATACGACATGAACAACTATACCTTGTTCACTCTAACCTGGCGGGTCAAGGCCATGTTACCCTCACCCCACTCCTCACCTCACCACCCCCTCCCTTTCCCTTCCCCTCCGAGATGACCGCTTGGTACAAGAAAGCAAGAGACATTGTGCAGCATTGTCGTGTTTATACGAATACATCAGATAATGGCATCAGATAATTGTTATGTAGGAGATAGTTAAAAACAATTATTTTTGATGTGTAGGGTCTATAGTTTTTTTTTTAAGACATTAGAAAACTTGTGAAGAGAAAGTTTACGTGCTTTTAGGGATCCGCGATAACTGACAGCAAAGGCAATTGGCGAATAGTTACGAACAGTATAGAACGTATGTAGCGAAGCCAAACAGTTTGAAACCCTGCAATTGTTTATACCAACGATTTCTGTAAACAAAAACTACCACTTCGGTCACTGCCATTTCAAAATTTACACGACGTATTTTGATAATTAACTTCCACTGGAAACGCTACTAATAATTGGATTTAGTTCTCGAAATGTCTGGCACAACTTTTAAAACGAAAAATGATGACTGGCTGCAGTAAATTGTATTAATCGAAATCGTGAAAATATTTTTTTATCTTTAGTAAGATATGAAATTTTAGTTGGTAATACACATGACAAGTAACCGAGACGGGGATTCAAACCGAGGACCTTTCAATCCCCAGACACCTAAACCAGTGAGCCATCAGACCGCTGTTAGAAATGGTGTGAAAGTTTTGATTCTAAGGAATAAATTATTCTGTAAATATACTGGATATTTATATGTAACTACATTACTGCCTGTGATAATTGCAACACTAGAAAGGAGACATGTGATCATAATGAAATTTATATCACAGATTAGCGACATGACAATAGACAAATAACTGAATTACAGGAACTGCACATGCACTTTGGCCGTGAGAATTCAGTACCAACGTGGGCTGCAATTAGAGCTTCTATATGTCATGGAAATAAAGAGAACCTTGAGATGCTGCTGAGAAGAAGAAGAAGAAAAAGCCTTGCGGGGTGTAGGGGCGTCCACAAAGCATCGTTAAGGATTGCAGGAGGACCACCATTCCCGAGACATTTTCGATGGTATACATGTCTGGTGAATGTGCAGGCCAGGGAAGCTATGGTGCCCGTCGTTCTTCGAAGAAGACTTGCGCACTCCTCACTATATGTGACTGTTACCTAATTTGAGCAGCCAATCGGAAAATTCGTCGTCATCATTTGCTCCCATATTTTGGAGCAATCTTAGAACTTTGGAAGGTTACCTAAAGAGAGAATCACCTTCGTGTGTTTTTCTGTTTTTAAATATATTGAAAATTGATTCTCTTCAAGAGACATGTTCGAAGTTAGAATGATATAGTGATGGCTTTCCTGTCATATTATGCCGACGGACCAATCCTTCGCTACCAACAACTTTCTATATTCAATTCTGGCAAGAAATTCTTAATCCACCCGTACGAAATCGCGGGTATCAGCTAGTAATATATAATGTTACTGCTGTTAATACTTGAATAGT
Source organism: Vandiemenella viatica (assembly GCA_031002005.1). Taxonomy (NCBI): domain Eukaryota; kingdom Metazoa; phylum Arthropoda; class Insecta; order Orthoptera; family Morabidae; genus Vandiemenella; species Vandiemenella viatica. The sequence continues at coordinate 252,692,947 of CM061919.1, forward strand.
TAAACGAGGGTTGCAAATTATCTATGGGAAGTCTATTTATGAGTTCTCCAAAATATCTCCGTAAAGGCTTTATTGGTTGAAGTAATGAGTTTCTTCCATAACGAACAACTTGCAGAACCAAGGTTTCTCTATTAAATTCTCCGACGTGACTACATTTGGGGCTTCGTATCCAAAGATTCTGGAAGGGACATCAAACAAATTTTAATCTAAAACACCTTGGGAATTCAGGCCCGCTGGTCAGCCTATGCGGAAGACTGTGCAACTCCACGCGTTCGAGAAAACAGTTGGCGGAGCCGTCCAATCAAACCCGATCGGTTTCAAAAAATATCTCCAAAGTACAGAATGAGTAAGGTCAGATCAAATAATTCCCCCTGTTGTAACAATTCAAGCATTAATACAACTAAAAGGTACAATTCTTCAGTGACTGGAAACGGAAGAAGAAATTAAGACCTTTCAGTGTGCTGTGGTACGTAATAAACTGTCAAAAACATTAAATGTATGTTGTTCTTTTCTTTTTGGGTTTACCTACTGTCAACGTTGACGTCATAAGAGGCAGAAAAGGATTGGGGCTAAGAAATGGGGAGGACTTCTGCCATTGCCTTTTTGAAGTTACTATCCCGGCATTCATGTAGCGTTATTTGGGAAAACCTAAATCTGGAAGGTCGGACGGGGATTGAAGCCACGTTCTCCCGCATGTGAGATCAGCGTGTTAGCCCTCACACACCACACACCCGATCTGAGATATGGTGAAATATTCAGAAACTGCTGCTGACATCCAAGATCAACACTTAAAAAAAATTCATATACAGTCAGAATTTATTAAATAACTATAATAATGCATAAAAATCGTATTCGTTATAGACGAAATATTGATAATTGCTTCAAGTAAGCCTTCCAGAAGTCAACCAAGTGACGTATTTAAACCAAAATTTATTATCAACAGTTTGTTTTAACTAAGGCAAAAACGTCATCGTAGTGTTAAAACGTCTTCCATAGCTTGAAGAATTAATCTGGAAGTCTAGTTAGTTTTGCTCGGATTTTCAGCCGAATAAAATATGATATGAACAGCGTTTCAACAGCTTTCTTTCCTGTTTTGATCAAGTAAAGTGAATTCCGTGGCAAATTACGACACCAACTGTGGTTGCCTCACAGAATTCTCTCGACGAGCTTCTACTACCGACGAAAACAGCAAAAGGAACTAGTTGACATTTTGCGTATTATAATTTATTTAGCTTTGGCCTCGCATTCGGGAGGACGCGGGTTCGAATCCAGATTTTGGTTTTCTATGATTTCCCTACGTCACTCCAGGTGACTGCCGCGGTGGTTCCTTCAAAAGATCATCACTGAAAAAAAAAACAATGAAATTAACCGACTGAACACGGATGGTTCCATTTTAAAAATGGTCTGAAGCAAGGAATTGCACTATCACCCTGTTATTTACGGCGGTTATGAATGAAACATTGCAGAAGCTAGTGCAGAGCGTTGAGGAAGGAAGAACGAAAGCAATGCTATTTGCGGGTGACTTACTAGTTTGGGGAGAAGATGAAAGAGAGGTACAGGATCAGCTGGATGTGTGGGAGAGAGTAGTGGCAGCTCATGGCATGAAGCGCCCTGCAATAAAGAGTAAAGTGGTGATCACAACAAGAAAGAAGAACAGGACAGACATAGGCATATCAATGAAGTGGTATGTTTACAATATTTGAGAAGCTGGATTGTAGAAAATGGAGGAAACAGGGTGGTGATAAATGAAAGAGGAAGATGATGCAGATAAGATTTTTTTAAGAGTATTAGAGGTCCTGGTATGGAGTTGGGATAGTTCTGCAAAGGAGTAAGGAGGAAATCTATAAAACCCTACTTTGAGCCAATTTTGACATAGTAGATCAGGAAACTTAGGGTGATAGAGATGGATAAAGGGAGAGTACTAAGCTACGGAAATTTCAGAGGAGGCAAAGTAGGAGTAACGAGAAGGACAGAATAAGGAAAGGGAGAATCAGGGAGATGATCAAGGAGGAACCACTACAACAATAGAAAAATCTAGGATACAGTGGTATGGGCATTCGGCATGTAAAGAGAGTGGGAGAGAAGATTTCAAGGAAGATGCTTGGCATAGAGCTGAAAGAGAAGAGGCCCAGAAGAAGACCGAGGGACAGATGGGTTAAAGGATGTTAAAAAACTGTGTGGAAGGAAAGAGGATGAAATTGGGCGGACAAAGGAAGAAGGGAGATGGTGGATGGGCAAGGAAGCGCTGGAGAGGTTTTTGTTCCCAGCAGACCCGGGCAGTGATTGGAAGCTGCCCTAGATGAAGGGAAGAAGTACACTGATGAAAACTGTATAGATGCGACGTGGCAAGAAAGAATAAAGTATCTCGTCTGGAAGTGCTTAAGGGTTTCAGGCAGTTAATTGCTTCACCAAACCACAAGGTCTGATGCTCACCATTTAAATTCCACTGTAGTTGCGAGGACTCGGAAAGCCATACTGAGCTCTGCCTTCACCGATGCCCCTCTGCCTACCTGAATGGCCTGCACAATAGCGTCTGCTTTGCACAGCGCTCTTCAGTGAGAATTACACAGTGCCGGGACTGCCAGTGTTTATAATAATCCCCAGTTCCAGTCCGGGTGGACAGTGAGCTAGCGGTGGCGGCTCAAACAGAGCGCGGTAACTACTGTGCGTGCCGCGGGCTGCCTACGGGCCGGGCGCCGGCTGTGGTGGTGGGGTGGGGCGCATCGATCCGCCGCGCCGTCGGGCGACCAGGCGGCCGTCTACCGCGCTTTGTTCGGCGCCCCGCCTGCAGCGGGCGACCTCTGCGGTCGGCAGATTACGGCGCGGCCTTTGACATGCAGCCTCCCGCCCCGGCGCAGACACGTAATAATCACCGCGTCTACCTGTCTGGCTAAATGATATAGCGCGACCGCCTCTAGTGAATGTGGGCCATCCGACAGAGGTAACCAAACGTGATCCATCGTTCAAACAAAGGTAAACGTCACCCTTCACGCGTTGCGATTCATATTCTCTTCGAAAACCTCAAAACTAGAAACACAGATGATTTGCGAGGGTTGTTCGGTAAATAACGGCAACCACTTTTTGTCATCCAAATCTGCCATTATGGTTTACTGTGCGAAGCTTAAATTATATAGTGCGACTGTATATAGTGAATTTGGGACTCCCGACAAAGGTAACGAAACGTGAACCATTGTTGAAACGAAGGTAAACGTCACCCTTCACGGGAGGTACAACAGAACCGGGCAGTATCCCATAGCCCAGCGTACCGACTGTCCTGACTGCGGTTTTTAGGCGGCTTATCTCAGCCATCAAGGCGAATGCTAGGACAGTCACAAATATCCGCTTTATAAACTACACTTTTCATAAAACAAAAAATACACTTATCGCACACAGAACGCAGTTACAAGGTTCACAAACAGATGGCTCCAATGCACTTTACACACTAGTACGTAATACCAAAGCTCCAAATCTGACCATGCCAAAGATGAGAAAAATTCATCGAAGACAGCCAACCCCAAAATGTTGGCAAAAGGTGTTGAAGAAGAAGATATTATCTTCTGCAAACATGTGGCAACATTAATAACTTTTGATTTATGAAAGTGGTTGAGTGAGATTTTTCAGTCCTCAAACATAAAGTCAGTTTTATGAAGGGAAAAATAAAAAAAAAAAAAATCATCTACTAACAAGTGGGATCAAGTTTTTTTTTAATTTCCCTTAAACATGCCTTGTCAGAATTCCTTCCCGTTCCTTGCCCCCAGTTCTTTTTCACCTCTAATGATCGACGAGGCGAGAGGCCAGAAGAGCAAGAAATGAAAAGAGATACTCGAAGAGCATAAAAAGTAATTTTGTGTGGTCTTTGTAGGTCATTGGTTGAGTTTCTTAACGGCTGCGTAATTCGTCATATTGGAAGCCATTTATCTTCAACCTGCGGTTCTACTGTGTATGGGGAACCTTCACTTAAATGTGGAACCACGGAAGCGATCTGGCATATTTCACATTGTAACGAGCCGCGCTGTCGCCACGTTACAAGGTGCATTTTTTATTTATATATGTAATAATATAAGAGTAATTTACATAAATCTTGGGCGACCACGTGAATAGATTTTTGTTGTAATTTTATAAAGTACGCAAGATTCCAAGTGAGGACTGTAATGAAATGGTGAACTTATACAGTGTATCGTAGCAAAGCGAATATTCAAGAATTATTGAGCTATGTAGGCTTGAAGCTAATCTTGGTGTTCCCGAGCCTTGGCGACAAAAAGTCGCGGATTTGGGATTTGCCAGACCACACACCCTGCTCCCTGGGGATGGGCGGTCAACGACGTCACTCTCCTGGCGGGAAAAGCCTGCCGTCCGAAACCCGAATGTTCTCTCGCTCCGGCGAACTTAGCCGAATATGTCCGACCTCTGTTGGATTCTTTGGCCAAATCACATATCGAGGATATCACGTGACATTAGGTGCCGACCTGAAGGTCCAATCAAAATGAGCGTATAACTCAAAATCCTGGGAATTTTTGTTGTATGTGAGCTTCGAGACTACAAATGGGCGGAGCAAGAAGTTTCCTCGTGGACCGAAGAGCGAGGAGCTGAGATTCTAGATTCTAACTTCGATCGCACCAGTCTGAGGTTGACTTGGAAAGTTGACTTCATTCGCTAACTGCAGCTTGCCTTGCTGGAGCGAGCGTATCACCGCAACACAGCCGGTAATGCGATGATGCGCATTGCCAGACCAGAGATGCCTATAGCCGACTTGTGAGATAACCTCACATATCGTGGGTCCGCTACACTCATCACAGACATCAGACGCAGAACTACAATGGTAATTGATTACGACCAAGCCATGTGATTGTGCATTCCGTGAAACAGAACCCGTAAGCGACTTTGAGAGGATAGGTCCATGTTCTCACTTTGTAATTGTAAAAAACACCCTGAGCTAGCGGCATAATTTGCCAGAACTAGTTATTTTCGAATGATATATTGTTCATTCTGGCGCCCATGATTTTCTTTTTAACTGTAAAGTCACAGTATTATGATGCCTTTGTCTGAGGTAGTCATAACTTGTATTTTTCATTGTTTCCAGTTGTCATTATTTCTTGCATTTTGATTCTGAGATATTTAAAAGTAAATATATAATTGTTTGCTTGCTCATGACGGCTAATTGTAACTCTGAGCGTTGCTTTTATGATTTTGCCAATTTGTGTTAATGTTAACGGTAAATTCGCTCGGACTTGTAATCGCCAGTGATAAGAAAATAAATGTCATATTGTGACAATTTACCTGAATTCCAACTAACGTCGAAATTCTTGCAAAATTAATAAATTTTCACTCCTTCACATAAATTAAAATTAAAATCCACAATTATTCATCATAAAGGTATGAGAAATAATTGTAATGTGGTTTGCCCACCAAGGCACCCACCACATAATGTCGCCCAACGCTGGTGCCAGATGAGACATTACTACTTAATGTCTGCGAACTTGGTGGCATAATTCAAATTAATACTATTTGGAGCCCAAATTCAGAAAGTTTCATGGAATGTTGCACATGGTTTTTGGCTGTTTTATCATTCTTGTAGTCAATAGAAACTCATACAAGATTTTATTTTGATGTTTCACTTATATTTTAATGCATAAAGTTCATTTTGTTTCAATGCATAAAATTTATTTTGTTTCACAACGCATTAAAAAGAAGTTCATTTGTGTGTATTTCAATTGAGATGCAATACACTTTGTATTGTAACAATTTTGTGATCAGTTTCAAATTTTTAAATGATTAACGTCAGTGTTGATTTCTTAATGCATGGTAGCTTGTAAGAAAATTAAAGACACGCATGTCTTGCCCATGTGTTTGAAAGTAAGTCTGCTTTCATGGTGTTGTGTTGCATGATTCATCGTTGCTTTTCTCTTGCCGTATTTTGGAGGGGTATATGTATTTGTGTGTATTGAAATTCGCGGTATTTTTGTTGTTGTGAGTCTAGATTTCGTCATTGCACAATTGCGGTGTAAATTCATTCGTTGTGTGTTCTTATGAAGCTGCGATCCCGTACAATAAAAGGTTTTGATATGGATGATCAGTCTGATAAGCAAAACTCTCTCGAAATCATGAACGATTCGATTCAGTTAGCGGAACAACGCGAAATATCGGATGCACGGGAGGGGAACGTAATTTCTGAAGTTCCGACCCACTCATATAGTTCGCAGTCTACTTTGTCGCCACAGGAAGAAAATATGGAAAAATTTTCGTTTCCTGTAGGTGAGATGACCACAGAATACGCCCGCACATTCAGAACAGACGCAACAAAGAACACAAATTCCTGTAGAATCTCCACTCCTATCACAAGCAGATATTGATGTTGATGGCTGCAATAGAGCAATCGAGCCAGAAAAGTAGCCAACAATTTAATACTGCAATTAATTCATTAAAAGAGGAAAGTAAGAGTGCGAATCAACAACTAAAGCAGGATTTAAGCCAACAATTAAGCCTGCAAATTAATTCACAAAAAGAGGAATTAAGAATTCAAATTAATTCACAAAAACAGGAATCAAGCCAGCAATTTCTGGAATTAAACAAGCGTTTTGATTCACAAAAGGAGGAAAATAAGAGAAATTCGGATTTGCTTAGGCAGAGTTTTGATTCGCAAGCTGCGATATTAACAAACTTGGACGAAAAATTATCCACCTTACGTTCTGAGGTCACAAAAGAAATATCTGAATTCAAGTCTGAGGTAGCTAACAATGTTTCTAAGCTGGAAAAGGGTACGGAAGAAGTAAGATCTACCTGTGCTTCTTTGCAAACGGCCAACAAACAATTATCCAAAAGACTTGACGCCGCCGACCTGTCCATTGAACAGATGCGAAACGAGAACGGCCAAAACCTAGGACAAATTTCGGAATTTGTTCACAAGGTCAAAGACCTTACTGAACAAAACATCCGAAAACTTGACTCGGAGGTGACTGCTGTAGCAAGTTCGGTCGAACTCGTTAAGACGGCACAAAATGAATTAAAATTGTCACAGGACGAACTGTCGGAAGCCACTAGTTCTAAGCTCTTACGGCTAGAAACTAGAATGAAAGAACTAAGTAGTTCTAATGCCGGCAATGTTCAAATTCAAGGTAGTGGCATGTATTACGCAGCTGCCCATATTGAATTAAAGCTCCCATATTTCGGATCCCGTAAAGACATTAATCCGAAAGCATACCTCGCTGAAATGGAGAGGTACTTTCATATAAAAGGGGTTCCCGAAGCGATGAAGCTGATCCTGGTTGAGCAGTCATTATCAGAAGCCGACCGTCTTTGGTTTCAAATCACTTGCGAACCGGAAATGTCATATGACGAGTTTCGGAAAGTGTTTCTTGAAACATTCTGGTCTAGCAAGATCCAAAACCAAGCGAGAATAAAATTGTATCAGGGCAGATATGTTCCGAAGCAAAATTCATCTATGGAGAGATATGTGAATAAATTGCTAGTCCTCACTAGGCAGTTCGATGTTCGGATGTCGGACGGGGAGTTTGTGGAAATGGCCACGGCACATTTCGGTTCACAAGTCCAATCCCTAATAAATCCAGTTCTCATACGTACTGTGCCAGAGTTGCTGGACACGTTAAGGAATTTAGATCGGATAGGGCGGCAAGCATGTAACTTTGAGCGGCGGGAAACCGACAATGATAGCTTGGAACCGCAAGTAGAGATGAGGCCACACGAAACTAACGGGAAAGGACGCTCGCATAAAAATTCCCAAAGAGGAAATTTTTATAACAAGCGACAGCCCGATGCCGATGGTGAACCACGTCGTAATAACGGCG
>CM061919.1:252701748-252737672 GCA_031002005.1 Vandiemenella viatica
TGTTGTATGTGAGCTTCGAGACTACAAATGGGCGGAGCAAGAAGTTTCCTCGTGGACCGAAGAGCGAGGAGCTGAGATTCTAGATTCTAACTTCGATCGCACCAGTCTGAGGTTGACTTGGAAAGTTGACTTCATTCGCTAACTGCAGCTTGCTTGCTGGAGCGAGCGTATCACCGCAACACAGCCGGTAATGCGATGATGCGCATTGCCAGACCAGAGATGCCTATAGCCGACTTGTGAGATAACCTCACATATCGTGGGTCCGCTACACTCATCACAGACATCAGACGCAGAACTACAATGGTAATTGATTACGACCAAGCCATGTGATTGTGCATTCCGTGAAACAGAACCCGTAAGCGACTTTGAGAGGATAGGTCCATGTTCTCACTTTGTAATTGTAAAAACCCCTGAGCTAGCGGCATAATTTGCCAGAACTAGTTATTTTCGAATGATATATTGTTCATTCTGGCGCCCATGATTTTCTTTTTAACTGTAAAGTCACAGTATTATGATGCCTTTGTCTGAGGTAGTCATAACTTGTATTTTTCATTGTTTCCAGTTGTCATTATTTCTTGCATTTTGATTCTGAGATATTTAAAAGTAAATATATAATTGTTTGCTTGCTCATGACGGCTAATTGTAACTCTGAGCGTTGCTTTTATGATTTTGCCAATTTGTGTTAATGTTAACGGTAAATTCGCTCGGACTTGTAATCGCCAGTGATAAGAAAATAAATGTCATATTGTGACAATTTACCTGAATTCCAACTAACGTCGAAATTCTTGCAAAATTAATAAATTTTCACTCCTTCACATAAATTAAAATTAAAATCCACAATTATTCATCATAAAGGTATGAGAAATAATTGTAATGTGGTTTGCCCACCAAGGCACCCACCACAACATGTACAAAGCTAGCTTTTTCGGAGAAAATCAGGTATTAAAGTGGAAGCTGAGAGCGAGATTTGAACCTGGAACCTATCAAGCTGTAGACAGACGACTTCGGAACGTTCAGTGTACAGATTACAGTTAGACATGTGATTGACTACAGATGAGCACCAGTGACGTCACAGCTGGTGGATCGAGTGGCACTGTGTTTAACGCCTGCCATTCCTTCAACACACAGCGCGGAGTGGCATAATTTGTGCGCGGCGCCCGTCTCACCCCTCCCCCTTCCCCCTCCCCCAGGTCAACGCCCGACGGGGTGGGTCGCAGGCTGACGTTAACTGGATTGGGCTGCCATTACGGGCGAGCGGAAACGCTGCTACTCCAGGGGGAATAAGGTCTGCTGCTGCTTCGGCAAACACAGGTAGCTACCAGAGGCTTCCACTGCCGCGCCGTCGAAACGTTTGCATTAAAGGTGAATAATATACACAACTAGCTGTGCGGAAACGTCACGATTATTTCGGGAATACCCGTCATGACCGAGAACGTTCCCGGAATGACCATTCCCGAAATGACTTAAAAAAAAAAAAACCTGCGTAACATAAGCGTCAACCATCTTTGACCCAGCTTTTCAATAACAACAAGAAGTGCATTGAAATAATTATTTGTAACTTTCGTTGAAATTGTAAGTTCTTATCAATATAAATATTTAAATGAGTTCTAGAAAATGTACAATCAAAAATTACTTTCCTGTGAAGAATATAATAGACTTATCACACACCTGGTCAAATTCAACGACAGGAATGCTCGCTGGCTTCACCTGCGGTTGTTCCTAAGAACCATTTTCTTTAGTCATGGATGCGTTCGCTAAAATGATGCTTTCGTCATCGGACAAAGTTTAAGATTATTTTTATTTTGTTTTATTTTGTAAAAATTGCAAATATGAGTTTTTAAGGGGTGAAAATCGTCTTTACGAGCGTTCGCGGTGTTATTTATCATTTTTCGATGTTCTAGTTGCTTTCTTCTACAGAAGTAGTACTTTGGGGCGCGTTTCCGAAATTAAATTTTTATTTTAAATTTTAAGAAATGAAATACTCAATTTCTCAATGGATTGACATATGTGCCATAGTTAATAAAGAATCAAAACAATTTTAAAATTTATTTTTAACAAAAGAAAATAATTTTCTTACTTGAAACTCTTCCAAACCAAATTTCCCACCTTCGTAATCTTAGTGGTTTGGTCGATGTTGTCAGTGAAATATGCAGTTTATGATACATAGATTGGGGACCTTCCCAGTATTGGCCTAGATACATACAAAGCTACAGTGCGTCCTCACTTAGAACATTGTTGTTCCGTGTGGGGCCCTATCAAAATGGGTTAATTGACGTATTGGAGTAGGTCAAAAGAAGAGCCGCCCGATTCGTTACAGGTAAATACAGTAGGAGGGAAAGCGTAAGTGCGATGTTGAATCAGTTGGGTTGCGAAAATCTGGAACACCGAAGGCGTTGCTCTCGACAGAAGCTATCTAAAAAATCACGACTTACCTATTTCAGGATGACAGTAGACACATATTACTACCAACTACATTCATATCTAGGAATGACAGAGAAAATAAGATAAGAGAAATCAGGGCCAGAATCGATTCATTTCTATACTATTTTTTTCCACAGGGGGCGTCCATTAATGACGTGAGATTAAATAGGGGGGGGGGGTTCAGCGAAATCTCACGAAACGTCACCAAGGGGGAGGGGGTATAAAAGCCCTTCGAAGTATGAGACCTGAAAGAAAAAAAGGTCTCAAAAAGTTGAGAGGTCGATTGGTAAGGTGGAGGTCCCCGTCAAAATCTCACGTCATTTTACAGGGGGGGGGGGAGGGGGGAGATCCGTCGAAATCTCACGAAGTCTCACCAGATTGGGGGGGGGGGGGGTCCGGAATTCCGGAAAAACACCTCGCTCCCCAATCGATTAGGGACTGGAATAGGAAGGAGTTATCGAGCGAAACAACTTGGATTCCGATAGGAGTAGGTATCTATAAACCCCTCCGGCCATCCTGATCTAGGTTTTCCATGGTTATCTCAGATTGCTCGAGGCGAATGCCGGGATAGTTCTTAAAAATAGCCCATGAGCGCCTTCTGCCATATCCCGTATATCCCTTCCTATGCACAAATGGTCACGCATAAGAATTGGTGTAATGCACCCTCCGCCACCCACTCTTAGTGAATCGCGGAGTAATATTATTAATAATAATAAAAAATCCCAATCAGAACTGCCGGTACGCGGGTCACGGGATTTGACCTGATCCCGTTGCACGTCCGTGACCCAGTGTTTTGGTTCCCTAACGCGTCGAGTCACGCTGGCGGATATGCCTGGATGTTAGGTTGTGTTGTGTCGGTCGGTCGTGTCGGAGTGAAACCCTACCTGCTGCTGGAGCCGCGCATGCGCGGTCGACCGTGACCCGGCAGCCAATTAGGGTGATTAGCGCCACCTCGCCCGCACGACACCTGTCACAGTGCCGCTCAGACCAGCCACCCAGGTCACGCCACAACACGTCAAGGCCGGACTCAGTAGCGCAGGGGCTCCGGGTACGAGGATAGGGGTCAGGGGTAGGAGAAGGGGCAGGTGGATCGCCGGTTCGAGTCCGGCCGAGGGGGGGTGTCTGAAGGCACATTCCCACGATCCCTTGTAACGAAGGCGAGACGGGACGGGATCTCATTAGCCGAAGTGTAGGGACGAGCGCGGGCCGCAGGTTAGCCCTAGCTTACCTCGCCGCCACCTCCGCACCACGTTGCCTAGTGTCGTTTGGCACAGAGCACTTTACAGCAACAGAACGGGTGCGCACCGCTGCTGCAAACCGATGGCAACAGTGGACCGCTACACACGCCTGTGATGTTTTACCGACTCAGAGTGGGAAGCTGCGTCTCGTCTCCGCTAGCAGAAGCGGCCCTGTTCCCATGGCGTGTGGTTGAGTATTCGTCCCGTCCCGTCTCCCCTTCGTTACAAGGGATCGTGGGAACGCGCCTTAAGTACTGTGTGCGCGCACGTCATGTCCACTCTATTCTGTGGAGGCTCGGAAGACACAATGCACTGCGAAACTGAAACACTTAACGATTCATATTAATCACATCTGAGCTGGCTGCATTGGTTAAGTAGCTGAATGCCAAATGAAAAAGAATAATATAAACACTACGCAGGACAAGGCTAGAGGACAGAGCCAAATACGGGGTAACGTCTACTGATAAGGTGAGGCAGGAACTTGAGTGCTCTTGGAAAATGAGCTCCAAGAAAGGGTTGAAAATTAAGTTCAAAGTCTTCGTGTTGGTTCAATTTCGTTATGAGGCGGATCGATACTGTATTAAAATAAAAATTATTTTTAAAAGTTACGTAAGAGTACATATTCAAGACGGACTTTGGCCCAGAGTTCCTTGACTGGCTAACGTCAATACATACTCTTATTGCTCTACCTTGGCGAACCCTTATGACCTGGTAAGGATACGTTAAGCTGTTTCACCATTTTATATATCTTCATGAAATTAATATTAATTTACATTTTGTCTGTATGATTTTAAAATAAATTGAGAAATAATTTTTTTTTAGAACTCATTGGGATTTCATTGTGATTAAGAGTTACCTCTCTAATCTGCCATTAATTCCTTGGCCCACAGACGAATAATTATTAGCTATTTGGTTGAAACATTTTAACAATCGTACCAGCAACCTGGAATGTTATAATTAGTATTTTTTTCCTTAGAAAACATGGACTTTTTTACCCTGAGGGCCACATTGAATACTTCAGCATTGTTTGGTGAGCTGTGTTTGTATGAAAAACATTCGAAAAAAGCATAGAAACATTCATTTCTCTATATTAGATACAAGTATAGTCTATACTTTCACCGCTGTCCAAGCGCAACACGCCATACTTACAGCCACAGACATACTACACACTGGTGACTCAAACTCATAAGGTTTTACGTATTCAAAATTCATCCAAAGCGCAGCACGTCATAGCATGTTGGTGACGGAAAGTCACGAACTCATAGATTTACTCCCATCCAGAAATCGCCCAGTGCGCCTAAAGAAGTTTTCACTTCAATAACCATTTCACATAAAGTGCAACTACTTCCATAACTCTAGCAGCTTTCTTCTATTTTTTTTTTTTTTTTTTTATGTAACAGTTTAACGTCCCTTTTTAACAACGGGAAAGGATGGGGGCAAGGAATGGGAAGGAATTCGGCCATGGCCTTTTGAAGGAAGCATCCCGGCATTCACCTGGAGTGATTTGGGGAAACCATGGAAAACCCAAATCTGGATGCCCGGACGGGGATTCGAACCGCCGTCCTCCCGAATGCGAGGCCAGAACGCTATCCGTTACACCACCACGCTCGGTAGCTTTCTTCTAGCTGCTTCCATATCATCCAGCCATATTATTAGTGACTTATTCTCTCCGTTAATAATCATGTACATTGTATCCTCTTTGGTCTCGAGTCTGCTGCGCTCGGTTTATTCTGAGCCCCCAAAAATAGCATCAATGTATAATATTCACAAATCATAATATGTACAAGGGGTGATCAAATGGAAAGGTACGAAACGACACGGTGGATACAAATGTAGACTTTATTCAAAATGTACACCATAGGCCTGAGCACAACGATCCCACTGATGAACAATCCGCAGGATTCCTTGTTCCCAGAATTCCTGTGGCCGTGACGAGACCCGGTCGTTCACAGCGTCCTTGAGTACGTCGTCCGAGTTAAAGCGCTCCCCTTTCAGGTGTTTCTTAAGTGGACCAAACACTTAGAAATCGCAGGGCGATATGTCGGGACTGTAGGGCGGATGGTCCAGCGTCTCCCACTTGGCCAGTTCCATGTGTTTGACTCTGGAGACGTGTGGACGCGCGTTATCATGGAGCAGAACCACACCCTCCGTGAGCAGGCCCCGGTCTTTTGTTCTTGATGGACCTGAGTAGGCGTCGGAGTGTCTCACAGTACACATCCCCCACCTTTACGCCATCGTGTCCTCATACGGACTGCCGCATCATTTGGACGCCGCTTTTGATTAGAGTCCTGCTCTCTACAGCGCATGCGGGCGCCCGCGCATGCTCCGATCAAAGTCAGAGACTCCAATCGCATCCCGAGATGTCTCGCTACGTTCTCCCATGGCGGAATATGCAAATATTTAACTGTTACGTTTTTACGTAATTTAGTACCTTTTCACTTGATCACCCCTTGTATAATCAAACACATGTATATATTTGTATACATTTATAGTCTAGTGTGAGGTATGACGGCTTCGATTCCGTGGCCATATACCTTCAGGTTAGTTGCCTCCCATTTTCTCCCGGGCCTAATGACCACAACATCGACAAGCCGCATGTTTTGAAGCAAAACATAAATAAAGGGGTCTACGACACAGGCCGATAACGCAGCAGGAAGATAACTTAGAAATGAATTCTTGAAGACTTACACGAAATTGTTGCTATATACGTTCTGTACTGAGTATCCCTCAGGCACATTTGTATGGGCCACGGCTAGGGACGCCATTATGGAGACAGCGTGGAAGGTACCGCGTGCAAGCAGACTTCCACCCGCACCGTACCCCACGCCTCTTAGGAGCGTCGAATGTTTTCTGCGCTTGCGAGTTTGAATGTGAAGCCAACGGATGAAAGTTTCACAACCCACGGATGTTCAATGCCGGGGTCTACATGATTGACAGTAGAGACTTCCGCTATCACGACCACGAGATATCACTTGCCGGGCGACCGTCACTGTGAGACGACGCGCGGTCCAGAGAGCCTTCGCCACCATAGGGTGTTCCACCAGTCGGGGACCACGCGACAGTGCCCGGAACGTGACGAGCCTGCATGCAGTATGGGACCGCCACAGTGTTAGTGCGGTGAGAGTTTTTGATCAGTGTATCCCTGGTTGTCGTATTGAAGCCACGAAATCTTCCATTTCCGCGCTCGCCCCGCCACCGTACCCGGTCGATTTTTTTTTTTTTTTTTTTTTTTGTAACAGTTTAACGTCCCTTTTTAACAACGTGGTCTTTAGAGACGGGAAAGGATGGGGGCAAGGAATGGGAAGGAATTCGGCCATGGCCTTTTTTGAAGGAAGCATCCCGGCATTCGCCTGGAGTGATTTGGGGAAACCATGGAAAACCCAAACCTGGATGCCCGGACGGGGATTCGAACCGCCGTCCTCCCGAATGCGAGGCCAGAACGCTATCCGTTACACCACCACGCTCGGTGTACCCGGTCGAGTCAGGTCGCCGGATCCAAGCTGTTGCCTCACGCTGGTAAAGTAAATTTTATTATACCACGACCACTGTGATTTGTGTCTCCCGCTCAAAAGGCGGCCATGAGTCTATTGACGTAGGCAATTTTCAGACGGACTCTGCATTAATCTATTTCATACTGCGCCGTATTGCGAGAGATCTCATGCTCTCGCCGACATTTCGTGTTCAGCTAGAAGTGGCATATCTCTGACTGAAAACCAATAACTTTAATGAAATAACTTTCGGCTACAACTTGACTTTTAGCGCACCGGTTATATTGTTACGCTTTATTGATTGTATCAGAATTTGTACTAGTAATGGCGCCCATCATAGTGTTGTAATTATCAGAATACTTTGCGCAGATTAAATGTTGTAAAAGCGTAGATTCCTTTGACTACTGTATTATGGATAAGAAGCATCCCTACTTTATACCAAGTATAAATGTTTATGTACATTTCTGGTCCATCCATCTTGATGTTCGCGAGAAATTTTGTGATCATTTTATTGAAACGTAATTTTTACGGGTTGAAACATTCTTTTAAAAGATTAATAAAAATTTACAGTAAACAATATCTTTGCACTTCTAAGAAACTAAGAGCAATAAAAAAAAAATCTTCATCTTAATATCTTCAGCGAGTTAGGGAATTCGAGGAAATGGACTGGATATTTAACACTAGACTAAGCTGTTGAGGGAAGCGTTACTGGTCCAAGGCAGAGCTTCCTGTTGGTGCTGGAGTTGGCATTCAAATGAACAGGTCTCAGTGTCCCTCCGGAGCCGCAAGCCGCTCACAAAGGGTGTTTGTACTGTGTCGGGGTGTGTGTGTGTGTAAACCACGCCTTTGACACAACAGACCTGTGGTTGCGCTCCACCAACGGGACGCAACACTCGCCTACAAGTGACACCGAACGGTATTTCGCGAGTGGAAAAAAATTCTCAATCCACTCCACCACCGCTGACGAAATTTGAAGTATTATTTTAATACAGCTCCTAATGAGACAATGTCGAATCAGGTAGCTCCATATCATGCAACGGAGAAATTAGAAACCTGTTACATTCGTCCAGCAACAAACATTGACACAAAAGAAGTTGTGCGATAACGAGGTGAGTTCACCGATTTAATTGTTGTCAGTACTTAGAATGATATTTCCTTTTACTATGATAGAATAATATATTGCGTAACAAAAAGATGGCAGTATATTGACTGACACTGGGATGGAGTGGACGTCCGTACTGTTCCCACACACGTTCTATGGGGGGCAAATCTGGGATCTTGCTGGGCACGGGAGTACCTCGATATCTCGCAGACAGTTCAAAGAGATACATGCCTCCCTACACACCCATCTTTCTCTTTGTCTCTTCCCACCTACTTTTGCCCTCTAGTAATTTGAACTTTAAATTCTTTAAATGTTTTTGGTAAATTTGTAGTCATGTCTCTTGGTAATTTATTCCAATCGCTCACACCCTTTCCTACGAACGAAAATCACCAAGAAGGGGAAGAGAAAGTGGAATAAAACTTGACGGGTTGAGAGGCTATGTTACGTATTTCAGTGATTATAAAATGGAATAAAATTTACAAAGAATGTGGCAGCATGAGTTCATTTATCAAAATGACGTTGCACCCTCTCTGACATGGATGCATTTGCTGATTCGGTTTGGAAAGTTGTCATGAAGCCGTTGTATCCTCTCTGGGGCAAATTATTACTGCTCCTTGATATCCTCTACGATAATACTAGCTAGCGCTGACACGGAGTTGTCGTCCACACTGGTCCCATACATGTTCTATTGGGGACAGTTCTGGGAATCTTGCTGGGCACGGGAATACCTCAATATCACGCAGACACTTCATAGAGACACGTGCCGTATGTAGACGAGCATCTAGCCCTGTTCACGCCCTTGTGTAGACTACCAGGCGTGGCGACAACATTAAACACGAATAACAGTAATGCTTTCTGGTGGCTGTTCTGCTTATCACAGAGAATTGCAACTCTAATAATTTACATACCCGACTATGACGTATATGTGTACGAAAGTTACATTGATATCCGACAATATCTTCTGGATTCTTCCATTATTTTTATTTTTTTTATTTTTTGGCAAGTGTATTTTGATTGGTAGTACTACCGAGAGTGTGACGAGTGTGGATTGATTGAACTGTGTAAGAGCAACTTTACAAGAATATCAGTGTCTGAAAATCCTTTCATTGGTGCAGCAGCACTGATCAGAGATATTGGCTGTCAGACTTGGTGGATACTAGTATCATAAGAAAGACAAGAGTCTAGTTAAAATGAAACTGTGTCACGTGTATTTCTGTGTTCACATGTATCCAAGCAACCGGAATCGCTTATAGCTATATTTCGGCCAGCATCTTATTCAACCACGAAAAAACAAACACAATATGCTTTAGGACGTATGTTCAGGTGAATATCTTAATTTGAGACCAATCCGTCAGTGCTAAATTCATTCGCTCCGATAAAACTATGCTGGTAACTCCTTCACAACTTCGTAGATTCAGTTATGTTTACTGATATATTTGTGTTAAAGACATTTAGGGTCAAAAATTAAACGATCATTCCATTATAACTGCTAATATTGTTTTTAAAGAAATTTTTTTAAAGTAGAAAAGTTTGAAAAACTCACATCTGACAAAGCCAACATCTATTTTTTCAAATATCTACTTTTTGAATGTTTTACAATATTAAACATATAGTAATTTAATGATAACAACTTTTTACAATAAAAGTTATATTTATTACTGCTCTTCAATATAAAATACCTTTCATTAATAAATATACTTGCATTTACTCATTTCCACATTATTATATTACCATTCGCGATTACGGACACCAGTATGCAGTGCTCACTCGTTATACTATACTAGCCTCAAAGCCCGTCAAAAATGGCGGTTTTAACGGAGTGTTCTGACAATTCATTTCTCTGCGGTTGCCTAAATAAATAGAATTGTTGTTATGTAAAGCTCATAACCTTACTTTTTAATTTGTACATATTTCGGTTGCAGTTTACACATCGATACAGGCGGATGTTCTTCTGGATGTATGATGTCAGATTTAGGGAACCAATTAAATTAAAAATAAATGAGGATTCCCAAAACCTTATGTTATAAAGCGTGATATTGGTTTTATTTCTGGTCCAGGTCTCATTCAGCATGATAAACGGAATTACTTCCATCTGCATAAAAATACTGTAACTTCAGTAACTTGGATCTTATGAAAACAACTTAAATTACTTATAAAAATAAATTCATCGTGATTTATTCTGAAAAAAAAAAAAAAAAAAAAAAAAATTGTGTCAGTTGTCTGGTCCTATCTGCATTTTGACATAACCATAACTTCTCCTAATATTGCTGTTCAAAATTCATAGATCCGTACGAATAAATTCATGAATTGCGATCTAAAATTTACCTACTGGAAATATTTACATGTATCTGATACAATGACATCACCAATAAAAGCAACTAATAATTAATATATCAATTTAAACGCAGTACATACATTTATTTCAGTGTTTCGGCAAATCTTTCTTTCCAGTACATATTATAACAGTGACATAAAATGTTAACATTGAATATAAATATCTTCTAAGACCGTCAAAAATTAGGTGTTGAATTCAATATTTCAGCTGTTCGTTTCTTCGCAGACTAAGTACAGTTTTCATCAAATAACTTTCATTATTTTGAAAAGATGTAATGTAGATATTTGTTAGCTTGTCCAGATTGTATAAGAAAAATGTACATCGAACGAATTTTAATTAAGAAAAAACAACTAATAATTAATATGTCGATTTCTACGGAATAGGTAATTTTCTTTCAGTGTTCTGATAGTTAATTTATTTAGCTAAATAGAACTGTTATTAAATAACATGCATAACCTTGAACATCTCCATTGGTTGTTTGTTGTGCAGCGGAGGCGAAAACCTTGACGTCATAGTCCGACGTCATAGTGTGACGTCATCACGTCAGGTACAACATGACCAAAACTTTCGTTTTATAAGTATAGATTTTTACCGCATGTGACGTGAAGTTCTGGGCCGCACTGTAGCATCACTTGTTAACAATGAAACATTGCCTCTACAGAACACCTTCCCAGACGTCACGAACACCACTTGCGCTGCACAGCAGATTGTCTCAAAGATTCCTTTGGATATTCACTGCAACAGTTGCGCCAAAAGTCTTGCCTCTCCACGAGTCTGCAGGCAATTACTAGTATGCAGTGTTCACGCAAATCGTCCAGGTATATCCCCCACCGTTGCGAATCCTGCGGAAGCACCATCGCACTCTGGGGACACTCGGAGTCGCGACTACACGAAAACGGAAAGTATAGCTCCATATTCTTAGGTTCAAATACCATTTGTTCTACATTATAAAGTGTTATAGAATACACTACATGCGACGCACAACTTTCCCAATATTTATACTCGGATGGGTGAGCACCAGTGATGGGAGGACACAGCACAGGGCGCTCAAGGTCGAACCAAAGTGTGACTGTGCGGTGACTGAAATGGACAGTTTCTGCCATCTATTCGGCAGACACACTAAAGGCGCGTTCCCACGATCCCTTGTAACGAAGGCGAGAAGGGACGCGACGGGACGAATACGCAACCACACACCATGGGAATGGGGCCGCCTCTGCTAGCGGAGACGAGACGCAGCTACCCACTCTGAGTCGGTAAACATCACAGGCGTGTGTAACGGTGCGCTGTTGCCATCGGTTTGCAGCAGCGGTGCGCACCCCTTCTGTTGCTGTAAAGTGCTCTTTGCCAAACGTCACTAGGCAACGTGGTGGGGAGGTGGCGGCGAGGTAAGCAAGGACTAACCTGCGGCCCATAGTCGTCCATACACTTCGGCTAATGAGGTCCCGTCCCATTTCGCCTTCGTTACAAGGGATCGTGGGAACGCACCTTAAGACGGTAATTTTGCTTCGCGTTTCCACCAGCGGCGTGGATCGGCTGGAGGAATCGGACTGGCTGTTCTGTCTTGCCGCGAAATAACCACAGCACGTTGGGTGCAAGGGAGGAACGAAGTGTGTCTTCTGGTCGTGGAAAAGAAAGAAGCCATGTTCGTAACCTCGAGATAAACAGACTTTGATCAGCTTTGGGGGTCTCCCTCCCAGTGAACTGAGCTTGTCGTCTCCCTATTGTGGGCCCCCCTATGCTTGGGCCCCGGTGCACGGCACCGCCTAGCCCTCTAATGGCTACGCCACTGTTGGGGAAGCCAAGTACTACTTATACGATACAACGTCGATACGGTAATGTGTGATTTGTTAATCCCCGCATTTGTGTTCACAAGTGACTTTGGAATATGTGAAAGGCCCTCTAAAAGAGTTTCTTGTGTCTCAGCAAGTGTTGTAAAAAAACGTTTTTTTCTAACTAAAAAAAAAACATGAAAAAAAACTGTGAAAAAAAACATGTTTTTTTTTCATAACTACTAAATCTCAAATTTGTAAGGCATTTATCGTTTAATATAACTGTTTTAGAGTTTATACTAAGTACTTATCTTAATTTTTAAATCAATCTTTCTGGTTCAGTAGAAAAGAAAATTACGAAAATATTGGCAACGTTGAAGTTTTCTTTTACGAACGGGGACCTCCCGAAGATGCTTGGTTGCGCGGGAAGGAATCCCCGTTCCTCATTGTTTGGATTGATACTCGCTATTTGAACTAGTGCTGCCAACCGTACGAATTTATCTGTAGATCTACGGATCTTTTCAAAAAATTGGGAATTTTAAATTATCTACGTTTTTTTTTTTTTTTTTTTTTTTGCTTCTTTTTATTACTTATTGTGCTTTCCCTATATTCGTACACTTGTTTGACTCTCAGCGTATAGTGATACTGAGTCATTAAATTATCAGTAATTATGAATCGTTTCCTTGCAACCGTTGGCGTAAACCAACGATTGAAAAAGAAATAAAGTTCCTATTTTGTATGATAATAATTTCAAACTTAAAAGACGGTAATAAGAGAATTATCATCGCATTCTTTATGCACAGTGTGTACTTTGTTCACAATTTAAAATTCCAATCTCAAAATATTTTGCGTACAATACAAGAACAACCAGTAAAAGAAAATGTAACTATTTCTGAAGTTATGGATCTAGAGGAGCCAGAAGAAGAAACAGAAAATTCCGACACCGATCGAACTAGTGTTGGTGGTGCTGATACTATCGAATGTGGTACTGACATACAGGATGAATAAAATTATGTTACCTATATAGATAAATTTATGAATCATTATGTAAGACATTATAGGATTCAGTAAGATATAAAACACACATCTAAAATGTAAGTTCCGTAAATAAAACTATAATTTATCGAATTTATTGTTTTCTGAAAAAAAAACAAATTTAGAAAAAAACCAGGGTGCTAGGTTTTATTTTTCATGTTTTTTTTCAATTTGCAACACTAGTCTCATCCTTATAAAACTTTTGAGCCAGTTTAGTTTTGGACCATAAAGGCAGCATTCTAATATATTTTTTTTTAGTCAGAAATTGTGTTTAGCATTTACTATACCGGAATCAGTTTAATGTTTACTATGATAGGGTTTTCTTTTACAATGTTTGAATAAATATTAATTTTTTGCCAACTGTAATAAGATGTAATTTTATCCCATACTCAATAAAAAGCAATAATTGAGTAATTAGGAATTTTTTATTAACAGTAAAAATTTAGTTAATAATCCCAGTAAAGCTACAATTTGCTGTCCATACGTATTCCACTCGCACGAACTTTCACTTCACCGAAGAGAACCATTCGCGCGCTTTTCTTATGTTTGCAAATAAAGCACGCCTCAAATAAAGAAAGACTGGAGTACACGCGACTATACTAGCGTACTACAATATGGGAGTCACACGAGGACAAGCGGTTTCAAACCGAGGGAGACATTACGTTCGACTCTGCTGTCCTACTGTGCTGGTGACCTTCACAGCAGTAGCGTGTCGCGTCAACAGCTGAGACGAGAGAACTACTGCGCTTCAAAGTTGGAAATGCAGTTCTGCATTACTACCGTAATCGAGCAGTGTACGTAAGATGCTCTGGCTACAGTTATCAACAATTTTACACCCGTGAACGACCCAAAATTTCCCACTTGTTCGCAACTGAGTCAAGTGTTGAATAAAAATTATGCTTTGCAAAAAATCTTTTCTAGCATTTTGCCTCCAGTGTCATCAGTAGGGTTCGGATCTTTAGGAAAAGTCATATTTTTGTCTGCCTTCTTTTTGAGATGCTATGCTAAATTAAACACTGATTGAACATTTCTAATTGTATTTTAATCTGTTTTATATAGTATATTAATGAATATTCAGGTCTTTTTCCTATTTTTGGTCATATTATATTTATGGCCATATTTTGAACAAAAATCTTGTAATATTTAATAAAAATGGGAAATTCACCAGAAGTTATACATGAGAAGCAATTAAGATAGTTATTCGCAGATCTGTACTTTTATTATGCATTGGAGGAAAATACGAAACTAATTGTCAATAAATTTTTCAGAATTCAACTGTCAAGAATTAAAGTTATACATTATTGTCACTGTCTAACGTTCCGCCCGCCGATTAATCTTCACAATGCAGCAGCAGCTTGCCCGTGTCGATCCGCGTAAATCAGTGTCTCAATGTCATACTTTTGAAAATAATCCTCAGTCAGTGTTCAACCTGCAGTGTATGAGTGAGTACCGCCATGATTAAAAAACAAAATAGTACAGACGAAAGAATTATTTTCTGTAAATTATGTGAAATTAAAGAGACTTCAACAAACGGACTTAAAATTTAATTTCCTAATGGTGCAGCGAATGCACGGAAGCATATTATGCTGTCTACGTGAAAGCGACACTACTAGATAAAATAAATGATGTATAATTGAGCCTATTTTGATGTATAGTAAATTTAAATGTTTGGTCATATTTTGTCATTTGTATGCCATATTTACCCAATTTTTAAGGTCATATATGTCTGTATATATATATATATATATATATATATATATATATAATATATATATTTGTACATAAAGATCTTAACCCTAGTCATCAGGAACTTTGAAAGTTGTGGGGATAAAAAGTGCGCTCTACTTTAACCAATGTCAAAAGCGATAACTGGGAATAGATTGGTTAAAACCCGTCCATTAGCTTTTTCGTGATACACGGGCAGACCAAACAGACATACAAAAATTCCAATTTTACCGTTTTTTGCCAACACTGTCATCAGTATTGCACATTGCATTTTTTAAAATAAATTTCATGAGTAGAAACAATATTTCTGGATTTCTTTGTATAGTAGGTCTATAGATTTTTATCCAATTATTCTGACATGATATAAAGATTGGTCCCAATTAGGTTCAATGGAAATAGTAGTAGGTCATTATAATCTGGTGTTCTACATAAATAGCTCATTTCAGCAAATTAGACAGCTCACTTAAAAATATTAAAACTGCCACAAACTTAGTTTTTTTAGTATTTTCAGAGGGTTACTGTTCTTCGTTTTTTCTTTTTTTTTCTGTTTATAATGATTTTAATTAAGTTAAAAAATTTTGTCAGATTAAATTAGTGACACTGCTACCACCGATATTTTGACGCCGTGTTGCAAAATACAGTAGAAATTTTCCACTGCCGCGCAAGCAGGACGTGTTGTTGATGTTTATGCAGGTAGAAGCAAAGATTCCTCTGCTTCATATGTCATGTTGTTCCCTATGCTGATTTGGCTACTGATGCTGCTGTCACGGAATCCAGTTCCATGTTGTCGATAACAGATGTTCCTGCTGTAACCTTATTCTCTAATCTTTCTTTTAAAAAGAGTCCAAAAATATACGGACTAATGACTGGTATCAGTTAGGTTTATGGAATTCGGTAACATTTTATTGTAACTAAATAGCCTCAAAAGCCCGTCAAAATTGACGGATTTAAATGACGGGTTTAAAGGATTGTTTTGGAAATGAAACTCTTTGCAGTTGCATACTAACCATGTACTGTATCACGATTCAGTGGCAATAATGCATGGGACCCTCATTTTACGTATCAAATACAGGAGTTGGAGAGGGTGCAAAAAAGGGCGGCTAGATTTGTTTCTGGAAATTATCGCAGAATGCAATCAGTGACGGATATGATAAAGGAGCTGGAATTGGATTCATTGCAAGACAGGAGGAGGATGAGGAGGGTCATGGAAGTGTACAGGGCATATACTGGCGATGAGGCATGGAAAGATATTGCAATAGGTATGAAAAGTAGTGCATGGAAGGGAAAAGATGACCATGACCACAAGATGGCACTCGACTTCAGGCACAAGGGTATGGGAAGATTCTCTTTTTTAGGTAAGGGTGTCAGGGATTGGAATGAGTTACCAAGAGAAATGATGAATAATTTACCGAAAACTTTGAAAGAATTTAAAGATAAAATTTGTAGAGGGCAAATGTAGGTAGGTGCAGGATAGGGGGAAGATGGGTGTGTAGGGAAATTGCCACCGGAGCCTGTGCTCCATTGCAATTAAATTAAATTAAAAAAAATAAAAATTAAATTAAATCAAAAATCTTCACATCTGTATTTTTTGTTATCGGTGAATCAGATTGATATTACAACGTTTGAACGGTATGTATGCAGTTACATACGGCTGAAACATGTCATCAGTAAAAGCAAAAGAAATTTAAAAAATCTTAATGACCTAAGTTATGCCAGGTAATATTAGATTTAATTATAGTCGAGGCCGTATAGATTGCGATCAGTGTGGAACAGCTTTCGATCAAACGAAGTAATGATATAAGTAACAGGACACTCATTAAAACAATTTAAGTTATATAAAAAATAATTTACTTATTCCTTCTGCTTTAAAGTGCCGGTTATAATAACAATCTAATCATTGGTAAACAAAATTAATGGTTTTACCTTACATATCTTTGGTCAAAGATTTTAACGAATACTTTTACATCAAACGAATATTAAATAAATATAAACAAATTTAACGATTTAAACGGAATGTATACATTTATTTCAGTGTTCTGAGAATTTATTTATTTACTGATGATTAGCTACATAGAAGTGTTATTAAAGAAAATGCATACGTTGAACAATATCTCTGGTCGTAAGATGAAGCCTGACGTCAAATTGTGACCTTACCGCGTGACAAAACGTGACCAAATGAGCGTTTTATAAGAACAGATTTACATATAGAATGGAAATTAAAGATCACAATGAACTGAATAAAGATGTGGTTTACGTGTTTCTAAAAGTGTATGTTGTTGTTGTTGTTTATTTAGGGACTAGCGCTTGGAAAAAATCTCAACCATGATAATAATTCTAGATTAATTGGAAGGTCCCGACAAGACATAGGTGGGATACGCGGTTAATTGTATCTCTGCCACCGAGCGTGGTGGTCTAACGGATAGCGTTCTGGCCTCGCATTCGGGAGGACGGCGGTTCGAATCCCCGTCCGGGCATCCAGATTTGGGTTTTCCAAGGTTTCCCAAATCACTCCAGGCAAATGCTGGGATGCTTCCTTAAAAAGTCCATGGCCTAATTCCTTCCCATTCCTTGCCCCCATCCATTCCCGTCTCTAAAGACCTCGCTGTTGAGAGACGTAAAACAGTTAAAAAAAGAAAATATATCTCTGTCATTTGTTAATTTAGGGTATGAGTTTCATTTCTAGAAAACCGATCGCAGTGATTGCTAAAACAAGCGGACTGTTATCGGCCTTTCGGCTTCTGAATTTTGTTGGCTGTAGGGTACATTCTTGTTGGAGTTAAATTATTATCAACAGTCACAACTCCTTTGTATCCAGACACCAGTGGTGAGCTACTGAAACGAGATAAAGAGGCTAGGGAAGAAAGGAAAACACTGAATTAAGCTTCAAAACTTTATTTCTGTTAATACGTGACAGAAAGCTGCATCTTGACAGAGTAGTGAACGAAACGGATCATCATCGAGGCAGCCGACAAGATTGATACGTCCGTCCATCCAAGAATACCTAGGAATACGAAAAATACATAGTGAGAATGTGGTTTCCAAAACAACAAACAATCTAGAATGCGTTTTGGGTAATTGCATATATAGTAATTTTTGTTTTTAATTCAACTCTGAATCTATAATTCCATTTAGTCGGGAGGCGAAACATATCTGGAAAAATAAGACATTATTATAGTTATTTTGCTGTTTTCAAATAATCATCAAATACTTAAAAATGTAGGAATGCCATTTTTGTATGTTTGTTGTGGAGATGATATTATCCATATTACTAGATGAGTTAAATTTACAGTGACTGACCGCATATACGTGAAGTGAACGGAAGTACCGAAAAAGTATAGTTATAAAATTTAAAAGTATTGGTCGCTTGAGTTTTACACTATCACTGAAACCAAATGTAGCGCACAGCCTGGCAAAAGGTAATGCGCCAAGCAGGGGTGGAGGAAACGAAATGGAACTTCACGCGTTGAGAGGATATGTGATGTTATTTCAGTAGTTACAAAATTGAGTCAAATTTGCAACAAAAAAAAAAGAGATTATAATTATGAACCCACTTACCACTTACCAGTATAACGTTGCACCCCTCCTGTCCTAGATGCATGCACTGATTCGGTTGTGAAGACTGTCATGAAGCCGTTGTATCCTCTCCTGAGACAAGCAGGTCCACAACTGTTGTAACTGGTCCTTGATATCTTGCATACTGGCACTGGGACGGAGTTGACGTCAGAGCTGGTCCCACACATGTCCTATCGGAGACAGATCTGGGGCTGGGGATCTTGCTGGTCACGGGAGTACCTCAACATCACTCATACCGTTCATAGAGACACCTGCCATGTGTTGACGAGCATTGTCCTGTTGCAAAATAACACGACGATACTGGGTCCTTGATATCCTGGATACTGGCACTGGGACGGAGTTGACGTCAGAGCTGGTTCCACACATGTTCTATCGGTGACAGATGTGGGGATCTTGCTGGCCACGGGAGTACCTCAACATCACTCATACCGTTCATAGAGACACCTGCCATGTGTTGACGAGCATTGTCCTGTTGCAAAGTAACACGACGATACTGTCACGTGAGAGGTAACACCTGAGGACGCAGGATGTCCTTGACGTACCGTTGTGCCGTCAGAGCTCCCCCAATCACTACCAGCCGTGACCTGAAGTCATACCCAATGGCTCATCACAACATGGAGTAACAACGCTGTGCCTCTACAAACAATTAATACCGTCCCAAGCGTACGCTGCCGTTATCACTGCAACAAACGCTACGTTTGTAGTGGTGCCGTGTCAGAGATGTGTGGATTAATGCTGAATGTGTTCAGCGATAAATTGGTTGGCTCAGCACTACCTCGGATGACCATCGTCAGCGAGTATGGCGCTGATCTTGGGAGAGGTCCCATTCTTCCAATGTTTTGATGAGAGACAGCGGTGTTATTCCTGGCGTCGCGATGTGGCGAGCCATCTGTTATGACGTCAGGTCACTGCTGGTACTGATTGAACGCACTCTGACGACACAACGTTACGTCACGGATAGGGTTCAGCGATATATCGGTCAACCGATAATATCGATATTTGTATGGGTGGTGGGGACCAAACTTGACTAGGGGGGCGTCCATGATTACGTGAGGTTTTTTTCCGGATTTCCAGACCCCCCCCCCCCCACCCTCTGGTGAGATCCGGTCAGTGAGCCCTCCCCTTCCCCCCCCCTCCCCTTGAAATCACCCTCGAAACTTTTTGAGACCTATTTTTTTTAGTTCTCACCGTTCCAAAGCTGGTTACACCCCCATTTTTCGACGAAATCCCCCCCTAAATTCTACTTTCGCGTCGATTGAAGACCTTTTTTTTAGTTCTACAGTCCAACAAAAATTTCCAAAACTCACGTGAGATTTCCGTTGACCCCCTCCCCGCGTTCCCCTTGCTGACATTTTGTTAGATTTCGCCGGACTCCCCCCCCCCTCCCCTGTTTTCACCTAACGTAATTTATGGACGCTTCCCTATGCTAAAGACTGGTTTAGCTCGATAACAACATCGATAACGTCCTTTACCACTCTGTGCTATCACTCCGTTTCTTGGGCGTTATTCGTTCCTCATTCATTTACGTTCACCGTTAATATATTTCGCTACGTTAGTGTTCGGTGGTTCTTGTTTATCTCTGGGATGTATGACAATTTTCTAAAGGGGATAAAAAAAATATAACTTCCTGACCGATGCAATTGCTTATTTTATCGGTGTTGATAACAGAACTTTTAATGCAGTTGAAGGCAGAAATTTTAAGTATTTAATGAAGCACTCAGCACGATTATACAATGTCCCTTCTCGTGGAACTATAAGAACAAAAATTGATAAAGAATATGAAAAATTTCTAAAGTTGTGAAGGAGAAGTTGGAAAGTGTGAAGCATTCTTCTGTTATTACATATAGAACAAACTTGGCTATTTGGAAATTACGGTACATTATTTGCTGGAAAATTGATTTAATATACCATGATTGGTATATTAGTTAAATTAAGATATGTTTAAAATTGCAGTTAATCATTTACTAACAGTAGCCTCGTGGTTACCTTCCGAACGCCTCTTTTGAAAGATAGGAGCCACTGTCACTCAAACTAGGAATAGATTTCACGGTAACAGGCTGAGCAAACTACTGTTTTCAGGATCTGTTGACGCTTAATACTTGCAGACCTATTTTTTTCTATAAACTACCTTAAATTTATTACTTTATTTTGATTTACATACTTATTTCTAACTTCTATTATAATATATACAAGAATCGGAAAATATCGATATTATCGGCTTGATGCGACGGATATTATCGATCATCGATATCTGGCAGGCGTCGACGTGGATATCGATGTATTTATCGATATTGATATCACCTTGTATCCCTATTCATGAACATCTTGCATCCTCGTGTGTTACCTCTCTTGCGACAGTATCATGGTACCATTTTTTTTTTTTTTTTTTTTTACTGGATTTTGCCCGTTTACACTCGCCACGTGTTTTTGTGAACTGTCTGACGGGATATCCCCTATAGAACACGTGTGGAAAAAAGCTCGGACGTCAACTCCATCCCAGTGCCAGTGCCATTGCCAGTATCCAGGATATCGAGGACCAGTTACAACAGCTGTTGGGTCCAGCCTGTCTCAGGAGAGGATACAACGGCTTCGAGACACCTGTCCCAACCGAATCAGTGCTTGCACCCACGTCAGACAGGGTGCAACGTCACATTATTAAGTGGGCTCTTACTGCCAAGTTCTTTGAAAATTTCTTCAATTATGTAATCGCTGAAATAACATCACACACCCTCTCAACCTGTAAACTTTCATTTCGTTTCCTCTGTCCCTTCTGGGTGCCTTCACCCTTTTTGTCAGACAGTGTCTGGAAATCACACAAACGCTGACGCCACAGGTTATTCTCAAAACACAATACAGGGTTAGTCAAAAAGTACTTTACAACTTTTGAATGATATAGAAATTTACTGAGATAACTTACAGAATCGGTAGTAGTGTCACTTTGTAGCAAACAACCTCAAGTTTCACATAAAAGTCTCAAGTGTTTTGGCGGCTCTATGTGACGACCATTTGTCATGCGGCGAACATCCCACCGGTAATCAATTCCTTCCCACACTCGCTGCAGTAAATCGGGCGTAACTTGTGCAGCGGCAGCGTAGATTCGATTTTTCGAGTCCGCCAAATTGTTTGGCAGGGGAGGAACATAAAATCTTTAATGAAAGCCAAGAGAAAGAAATCCTGTGGTGTCAAGTTTGGGGGCCATGTGATTGGCACTTTGCGGCCAATCCACCGACCTGAGAAGCGATTATCGAGTAAACCATGAACATCCGTGAGGAAATGAGGTGGTAGTAAACCATCCCATATCGGTCATCATCATCAAGCATAGTTTTCAAGCGTATCCATCAATAATCTTCAACACGTCGGCGACATGGTGATTCAGTATCATGTCGCAGTGAACAAAGTTCTTGTGCCAAGAGTAAATTGTATACCTGCTTGGAGAATTTTTTTTTTTTTTTAGCGTATTCGGTGCGAAATTTGTGCCAAACAGTTGTTGCAGATTTCGCTCGTTTCATGAAACCAAAACACACAGCGAGCACGCTCCTCCCCAGTGAAGTTAGCCATTTTAACTGTGCACTACGCTAGCGCTCCTGGTGGCGGAATGGTATACTGATGTAATACGTGCATCAAACTCGATGTTGTTTGCTGCAAAATGACACATCTACCGATTCTCCTACTTGAATCGATGTGTAACGTTCCCTGTGGCTAGTCGCAGAATACTGTTTACTCTACTATATTTACTGCACGTATACATTCAGGTACGGTACCTCTCACAGAGGGCGAACGGAGTCCTCTTGACGCCATTACACTTCGACGAATATCGGTTCTGGCACTTCGACTAAAACTTCCTCTTGCACTGGGATTACTGGAACCACGACCGCGGAACTCGGACAGCAATATTGTACACAAGCGTCTGCATTTAAAGGAGAGCAATCGCAATTGCACTCATACTCCGGCGATATTGCGACTGAAACAGAAAGAATATTACAACGCTATATAGCGTATAGCGTAGGTAAAACAATATAAACCAGGCTAGAACACGTAGAACATTCATTTATTGTAAGTTACAAATAATGAACACCACTGATATTTCTAGTTTCAACAAGTAAGATAGTACAACTATTCAACAAATAGCTACGATATTTTTCAATGTAAGAGAAAAGTGGTTTCAACAAAATTATGAAAGTGTGTCATGGGACTGAATTATTTTATTTCCCCATGTCGTTTTGTAGACACCGAGGTCTTTACAGAACTGGGTGGAGGAACGGGAATGGAGTCGACCATGGCCTTTTTGGAGGAAGCATCCCGGCATTCACCAGTAGTGATTTGGGGAAACCATGGAAAAACCAAATCTGGATGCCCGGACGGGAATTCGAAACCGCGTTCTCCCGAATGCGAGGCCAGAGCGTTACCGCTCACCCACCACGCTGGATACTGAATTAAGCGATAAATATATATATTAGTATTCTTCAGAGAAAAATACTTTTGCAAACTTTGGGAGTGGGTTGCTCACACCAATTCAGTGAAAAGATATCCTTTTAAACAAACGTCAGAGAAAATTCTTCGTTTTTGATTTATTGATAAAAGTCTAGCGACGTTCCATCCAACGATGTAAGTTTTTAACCAGTAATTTTGTTAGATAGAGACATCGGCATCTGCTTTTTTTAAATTAATTTGATAATTGCGATAGAATGTACGCTTTGGTGTCAATTTACACACACTCCTATTTTTCTGTTTACTCTACCCACGTACGTTTGCTCTCTACTAATTTGAACTTTAAATTCTTTCAGTGTGTTTGGTAAATTATTCATCAATTCTCTTGGTAATTAATTCCAATTGTCGACACCCTTTCCTAAAAAAAGAGAATTTTCCAACACTCTTATGTCAGAAATCAAGTGCCAGTTTGTGGTCATGGTCATTTCTACATTTACACGTACTTCTCTTAATACTTCCACCAATATCTTTCTGCGCCTCGCCACTAATATACGCCTTCGTACATTCCCATGACTCTCTATATCCTCCTCCTATCCTTCCTGTGATTCCCACTTCAGTTGCTTTATCATACTATTTACTGATTGTGTTCTGCTGTAATTTCCAAATACAAATCTAGCAGCTGTTCTCTGCACCCCTTCCAAGCCCTTTATTTGATACCTTATAATATGGGACTGATATTCAAACAGTGGTCTGACCAAAGATTTTAAGATAAACGTGTAGGCTGGAATTTTAGGTGACTAACTATTTGGCCCATAAGTTCTCCCAGCATCTCTAACATGAGTTATCTACAAGTCATTTATTCAGTACAGTCTTCCAGACTTGCTACAAAATGTGGCCTCGTAAACATACGATTTATACACGTTGGGATCGCAGTACATTTTAGTCACAGTGCTCGTTCCCAGACGCCGCGCCCACAATCGCCTGCCCGTATTAAGGGGAATTTCGTGACCTGAGCGTAGAAATTTGGTACGAGATACTTCTGCAGGCCTACGAAGGACTTGTAGAATCCATTCTATGCCGAATCGCTGCTGTATTGCGTTCGAAAGGTGGATCAATATGCTAGTAATTATAGTGGTTATAATGTCTTTGGCTAAGCAGTGTACATCCACCACTGGGGCTGTGCGAAGTACGTCACCACCACACTGGTTCAGGGAGGTACAACGAAACCATGTTCCGAGTCCTCATTTCCACATACCGGCCACCCTCATAGCGGCTATCCGCAGTCCGTCTAGGTGAATTTGGGAACGGTTCACATAATTCACAAACAAAAATATGCATATCATAGAAAATGTATTGTTAAGGTTCTTTGGTTGGTTTATTACTGCATTAATTAAAAGTCCACCAAAAAACAAGGTTATGTGAAGATGTTCGTTTATTTTGAACAAATCAAAACAAGTCGCGACATTCACAAGCTAGTTGTTACAATCCAAAGATGTAATACTGACTTATCGAAAACTGAATGAATGTCTCTGTAACACTGAATGAATACTTAATGCAAAACTAAACTCTCTGTCCAGGCGATCTGTTTATATAGAGTCTATCGAAATTACGAGAATTCTTCAAGGCATCCGCCCGATATTTCTCGATCATTAACAATCACTCAAACAATCAAACATATTAAAACAATCGGAATTGATACAAATTAATTAATAACATTACAAAATGATTAGAAATGGTAATTAGAGATACTTGAATACAAAATTATTTACAGAAATCCTTTCAAACGGTAGAAATCGTCCTGTAGACATCGTAAATTACAGTAATACATGGAATTCCAAACTTTTAAGAAATTCTCTTGCACCATTCGGTTCTTAACATATTAAATGATCTTTAAATAATTTTTCTTACCTAAAAAAAGTCTATATACACTTATTTACAAGAATTTACAAAATAAACATATCAATCACTTTCAAGCAAACTTTGGCTCACTACAAATATTTCACACAGTACAATACTATTCAAAATACAGGTATTAGGGCTGTTACAGTATGTCTTAATACCCGCAGCCAGATAAGCCCTTCCCATTGCTGCAGGAACTGACAATCCCAGGTTCTAAGTGACTGCCCTGTGGAAACATTGGACAAATTCTTAATTACAATCCACAAAGGCTTTACGCGCGACCCTATAGGTTCCGTTGGCAACCATCTATATAATTTCCTAAGCTTGTTCACTCATTCACTCACCTCGATGATTATTGGCCGTAAACTGGTGACATCGCGCGCCAACCGTTACTCGCATATTAACAGCGACCAGAGATATCATTAGAAAATATCGAGGTTATGTCCCAATTCAGTAGCTAAGCAGTACGTTAATTCCCATTTCACCAAGATTGGAGAAGAATTAAGTAAAATAACGCAGCTGAAAGTTACAATTTTGCTGAAATAACGTTATCCACCGATTTATTGCAATGTTTCAGATTTTACTAGCTAGTACCTACGCTCCTTTCGTGTTTATAAAGAATTTGGAAGGCAGCTACCAACATCTAACCACCATAGTACACGATGGAGACCCATTCTATTACCACACACAAACTCCAGTCATCTGTGCTACGTAGTTCAGGCAGCAAAGTAAAATATACGGATACACATGTCTTTGGTCGAAATACGAAAATATCCTTGATCGGCCAATTTCGACCACCATATCTCACACACCCGCCAGTTACCGAAATTTAGCCAACGTTGTGATCGACAGGTGACTTTGTGCTACTACCACACACAAACACCAGTGATCTGCGCTAGATAGTTTTGGCTGAAAAGTGATACACCATGACACTACGTTTTTGGTACAAATATGAAAGTGCCTGCAGGTCGACCACTTTCAACCACTATATCTCCCACATCTCGATAGCTACCGACATCTGACCACCTAGTGCACGATAGGAGATTCGATGCTATTACCACACACAAACATCAGTGTCTATCCTATGTAGTTGTGGCAGGAAAGAGAAGTATAAGGATACACATCTTTGTCGAAATAAGAATATATCCTTGATCGCCACTTTCAACCACCATATCTCACACACCCGCACAGTTACCGAAATTTAGCCAACGTTGTGATCGACAGGTGACTTTTGCTACTACCACACACAAACACCAGTGATCTGCGCTAGATAGTTTTGGCTGAAAAGTGATACACCATGACACATACGTCTTTGGCACAAATATGAAGTCCGCAGGTCGACAACTTTCAATCACCATATCTCCCTTACTCCCCCATAGCTACCGACATCTAACCACGATAGTACACGATAGGAGACACATACCACTACCACACATAACACCATTGTCTATGCTATGTGGGCAGCAGAGTGACATATACGGAGACACATGTCTTTGTAAATACGAAAATGCTCTGCATCAACCACTTTTAAACCCTCATATCTCCCACATCCCCACAACTATCGACATTCGGCCAACGTTTGCACTACAGGAAACTCCAAGCTACAACCACACACAAAGACCAGTTATCTGTGATTCATAGAGGTGGCTGAAAAGTGAAATGTAGGAAAACACACGTCAATTATATATATATATATATATATATAAATAGACGTGTGTTTTCCTACATTGCACTTTTCAGCCACCTCTATGAATCACAGATAACTGGTCTTTGTGTTGGTTGTAGCTTGGAGTTTCCTGTAGTGCACAACGTTGGCCGAATGTCGATAGTTGTGGGGATGTGGGAGATATGAGGGTTAAAAGTGGTTGATGCAGAGCATTTTCGTATTTCTACCAAAGGACATGGTGTCTCCGTATATGTCACTCTGCTGCCACATAGGCATAGACCATTGGTGTTTATGTGTGGTAGTGGTATTGTGTCTCCTATCGTGTACTATCGTGGTTAGGATGTCCGGTAGCATATGGGAGTAAGGGAGATATGGTGATTTGAAAGTTGTCGACCTGCGGGACTTTCATATTTGTGCCAAAGACGTATGTGTCATGGTGTATCACTTTTCAGCCAAAACTATCTAGCGCAGATCACTGGTGTTTGTGTGTGGTAGTAGCACAAAGTCACCTGTCGATCACAACGTTGGCTAAATTTCGGTAACTGTGCGGGTGTGTGAGATATGGTGGTTGAAAGTGGCCGATCAAGGATATATTCTTATTTCGACCAAAGACTTGTGTATCCTTATACTTCTCTTTCCTGCCACAACTACATAGGATAGACCACTGATGTTTGTGTGTGGTAATAGCATCGAATCTCCTATCGTGCACTAAGGTGGTCAGATGTCGGTAGCTATCGAGATGTGGGAGATATAGTGGTTGAAAGTGGTCGACCTGCAGGCACTTTCATATTTGTACCAAAACGTAAGTGTCATGGTGTATCACTTTTCAGCCAAAACTATCTAGCGCAGATCACTGGGTGTTTGTGTGTGGTAGTAGCACAAAGTCACCTGTCGATCACAACGTTGGCTAAATTTCGGTAACTGTGCGGGTGTGTGAGGATATGGTGGTCGAAATTGATCGATCAAGGATATTTTCGTATTTCGACCAAAGACATGTGTGTCCGTATATTTTACTGTGCTGCCTGAACTACATAGCGCAGATGACTGGCGTTTGTGTGTGGTAATAGCATCGGGTCTCCCATCGTGCACTATGGTGGTTAGATGTCAGTCGCTATCAATCCAAATTCAATACAAACACGAACGAAGTCGTGGGTAATAACTAGTAAATTCTGAAACACTTGCAATAAATCGGTGGATAACTTTATTTCAGCAAAATTGTCAGTTTCAGCTGCGTTTATTTTACTAAATTATTCTCTAATCTTGGTGAAATGGGAATTGATGTATTACTTAGCTATTGAACTGTGGACATAACTTCGAATTTTTTCTAATGATATCTCTGGTCGCTGTTAATTTGCGAGTAACGGTTGGCGCGCGATGTCACCAGTTTACGGCCAATAACCATAGAGGTGAGTGAATGAGTGAACAAGCTTAGGAAATAATATAGATGGTTTGCCAACGGAACCTATAGGATCGCGTAAAGCCTTTGTGGATTGTAATTAAGAATTTGTCCAATGTTTCCACAGGGCAGTCACTTAGAACCTGGGATTGTCAGTTCCTGCAGCAATGGGAAGGGCTTAATTGTTACCATCTGGCTGCGGGTATTAAGACATACTGTAACAGCCCTAATACCTGTATTTTGAATAGTATTGTACTGTGTGAAATATTTGTAGTGAGCCAAAGTTTGCTTGAAAGTGATTTGATATGTTTATTTTGTAAATTCTTGTAAATAAGTGTATATAGACTTTGTTTTAGGTAAGAAAATTATTTAAAGATCATTTAATATGTTTAAGAACCGAATGGTGCAAGAGAATTTCTTAAAAGTTTGGAATTCCATGTATTACTGTAATTTACGATGTCTACAGGACGATTTTCTACCGTTTGAAAGGATTTCTGTAAATAATTTTGTATTCAAGTATCTCTAATTACCATTTCTAATCATTTTGTAATGTTATTAATTAATTTTGTATCAATTCCGATTGTTTTTAATATGTTTGATTGTTTGAGTGATTGTTAATGATCGAGAAATATCGGGCGGATGCCTTTGAAGAATTCTCGTAATTTCGATAGACTCTATATAAACAGATCGCCTGGACAGAGAGTTTAGTTTTGCATTAAGTATTCATTCAGTGTTACAGAGACATTCATTCAGTTTTCGATAAGTCAGTATTACATCTTTGGATTGTAACAACTATGCTTGTGAATGTCGCAGACTTGTTTTGATTTGTTCAAAATAAACGAACATCTTCACATAACCTTGTTTTTTGGTGGACTTTTAATTAATGCAGTAATAAACCAACCAAAGAACCTTAACAATACGTTTTCTATGATATGCATATTTTTGTTTGTGAAATATGTGAACCGTTCCCAAATTCACCTAGACGACTGTGGATAGCCTCTATGAGGGTGGCCGGTATGCGGAAATGAGGACTCGGAACATGGTTTCGCTATACCTCCCTGATCCAGTGTGGTGGTGACGTACTTCGCACAGCCCCAGTGGTGGATGTACACTGCTTAGCCAAAGACATTATAATCACCTGCTTACTAGCATATTGATCCACCTTTCGAACGCAATACAGCAGCGATTCGGCGTAGAATGGATTCTACAAGTCCTTCGTAGGCCTGCAGAAGTATCTCTTACCAAATTTCTACGCTCAGGTCACGAAATTCCCCTTAATACGGGCCGGCAATGTGGGCGCGGCTCCTGGGAACGAGCACTGTGTCTAAAATGTACTGCGATCCCAATGTGTATAAACCGTATGTTTACGAGGCCACATTTTGTAGCAAGTCTGGAAGACTGTACTGAATAAATGACTTGTAGATAACTCATGTTAGAGATGCTGGGAGAACGTATGGACCAAATAGTTAGTCACCTAAAATCCAGCCTACACATTTATCTTAAAATCTTTGCTCAGACCATTGTTTGAATATCAGACCCATATTATAGGTATCAAATAAGGGGCTTGGAAGGGGTGCAGAGAACGGCTGCTAGATTTGTATTTGGAAATTACTGCAGAACACAATCAGTAAATAGTATGATAAAGCAACTGGAGTGGGAATCACAGGAAGGATAGGAGGAGGATGTAGAGAGTCATGGGAATGTACAAGGCGTATATTATTGGCGAGGCGCAGATAGTGGAAGTATTAAGAGAACTACGTGTAAATGTAGAAATGACCATGACCACAAACTGGCACTTGATTTCGGACATAAGGGTGTGGGAAAATTCTCTTTTTTAGGAAAGGGTGTCAACGATTGGGATTAATTACCAAGAGAATTGATGAATAATTTACCAAAGACACTAAAAGAATTTAAAGTTCAAATTAGTAGAGAGCAAAAGTAGGTGGGTAGAGTAAACAGGAAAATAGGAGTGTGTGTAAATTGACACCGAAGCGTACATTCTATCGCAATTATTAAATTAATTTAAAAAAAGCAGATGCCGATGTCTCTGTTATCTAACAAAATTACTGGTTAAAAACTTACATCGTTGGATGGAACGTCGCTAGACTTTTATCAATAAATCAAAAACGAAGAATTTTCTCTGACGTTTGTTTAAAAGGATATCTTTTCATTGAATTGGTGTGAGCAACCCACTCCCAAAGTTTGCAAAAGTATTTTTCTCTGAAAAATACTAATATATGTATTTATCGCTTAATTCAGTATCCAGCGTGGTGGGTGAGCGGTAACGCCCTGGCCTCGCATTCGGGAGGACGCGGTTTCGAATTCCCGTCCGGGCATCCAGATTTGGTTTTTCCATGGTTTCCCCAAATCACTACTGGTGAATGCCGGGATGCTTCCTCCAAAAAGGCCATGGTCGACTCCATTCCCGTTCCTCCACCCAGTTCTGTAAAGACCTCTGTGTCTACAAAACGACATGGGGAAATAAAATAATTCAGTCCCATGACACACTTGCATAATTTTGCTGAAACCACTTTTCTCTTACATTGAAAATTTCGTAGCTATTTGTTGAATAGTTGTACTATCTTACTTGTTGAAACTAGAAATATCAGTGGTCTTCATTATTTGTAACTTACAATAAATGAATGTTCTACGTGTTCTAGCCTGGTTTATATTGTTTTACCTACGCTATACGCTATATAGCGTTGTAATATTCTTTCTGTTTCAGTCGCAATATCGCCGGAGTATGAGTGCAATTGTGATTGCTCTCCTTTAAATGCAGATGCTTGTGTACAATATTGCTGTCCGAGTTCCGCGGTCCTGGTTCCAGTAATCCCAGTGCAAGAGGAAGTTTTAGTCGAAGTGCCAGAACCGATATTCGTCGAAGTGTAATGGCGTCAAGAGGACTCCGTTCGCCCTCTGTGAGAGGTACCGTACCTGAATGTATACGTGGAGTAAATATAGTAGGGTAAACAGTATTCTGCTACTAGCCACAGGGAACGTTACACGTCGTTTCAAGTAGCAGAATCGGTAGATGTGTCATTTTGCAGCAAACAACATCGAGTTTGATGCACGTATTACATCAGTATACCATTCCGCCACCAGGAGCGCCAGCGTAGTGCACAGTTAAAATGGCTGACTTCCCTGGTGAGGCGCGTGCTCGCTGTGTGTTTTGGTTTCATGAAACGAGCGAAATCTGCAACAACTGTTTGGCACTAATTTCGCACCGAATACCCGAAAAAACCTCCAAACAGGCCTACAATTTACTCTTGGCACAAGAAATTGCATTATTGAGATTGATACGAGTTGTTCACTGCGACCTGATACTGAATCACCAGGTCGCCCACGTGTTGATGATTATTGATTGATATACTTGAAAACTTTTTAATTCCAGAAATTGATGTTGGTGACCGATATGGGATGGTTTACTACCAACTCATTTCCTCACGGAACATCATGGTTTCCTCGATAATTGCTTCCCAGGTAGGTGGATTGGCCGTAAAGGGCCAATCACATGGCCACCTCTGCCCCCAAACTTGACACCACAGCATTTCTTTCTCTGGGCTTTCATTAAAGATTGTGTGTATGTTCCCCCACTAACAAACAATTTCGCCGACTCGAAAAATCGAATCTACGCTGCCGTTGCACAAGTTACGCCCGATTTGCTGCAGCGAGTGTGGAAAGAAATTGATTACCGGTGGGATGTTTGCCGCATGATAAATGGTCGTCACATAGAGCCGCCAAAACACTTGACACTTTTATGTGAAACTTGAGGTTGTTTGCTACAAAGTGACACTACTACCGATTCTGTAAGTTATCTCAGTAAATTTCTATATCATTCAAAAGTTGTAAAGTCTTTTTGACTCGCTCTGTATTGTGTTTTGAGAATAACCTGTGGCGTTAGCATTTGTGTGATTTCCAGACACTGTCTGACAAAAAGGGTAAGGCACCCAGAAGGGACAGAGGAAACGAAATTAAACTTTACAGGTTGAGAGGGTGTGTGATGTTATTTCAGCGATTACATAATTGAAGAAATTTTCAAAGAACTTGGCAGTAAGAGCCCACAAATAATGTGACGTTGCACCCTGTCTGACCTGGCTGCAAGCACTGATTCGGTTGGGACAGGTGTCTCGAAGCCGTTGTATCCTCTCCTGAGACAGGCTGGCCCAACAGCTGTTGTAACTGGTCCTTGATATCCTGGATACTGTCAATGGCACTGGCACTGGGATGGAGTTGACGTCCGAGCTTTTTTCCACACGTGTACTATAGGGGATATCCCGTAGACAGTTCACAAAAACACGTGGCGATTGTAAACGGGCAAAATCCAGTAAAAAAAAAAAAAAAAAAAAAAAAATGGTACCATGATACTGTCGCAAGAGAGGTAACACACGAGGATGCAAGATGTTCATGAATAGGGATACAAGGTGATATCAATATCGATAAATACATCGATATCCACGTCGACGCCTGCCAGATATCGATGATCGATAATATCCGTCGCATCAAGCCGATAATATCGATATTTTCCGATTCTTGTATATATTATAATAGAAGTTAGAAATAAGTATGTAAATCAAAATAAAGTAATAAATTTAAGGTAGTTTATAGAAAAAAATAGGTCTGCAAGTATTAAGCGTCAACAGATCCTGAAAACAGTAGTTTGCTCAGCCTGTTACCGTGAAATCTATTCCTAGTTTGAGTGACAGTGGCTCCTATCTTTCAAAAGAGGCGTTCGGAAGGTAACCACGAGGCTACTGTTAGTAAATGATTAACTGCAATTTTAAACATATCTTAATTTAACTAATATACCAATCATGGTATATTAAATCAATTTTCCAGCAAATAATGTACCGTAATTTCCAAATAGCCAAGTTTGTTCTATATGTAATAACAGAAGAATGCTTCACACTTTCCAACTTCTCCTTCACAACTTTAGAAATTTTTTCATATTCTTTATCAATTTTTGTTCTTATAGTTCCACGAGAAGGGACATTGTATAATCGTGCTGAGTGCTTCATTAAATACTTAAAATTTCTGCCTTCAACTGCATTAAAAGTTCTGTTATCAACACCGATAAAATAAGCAATTGCATCGGTCAGGAAGTTATATTTTTTTTTATCCCCTTTAGAAAATTGTCATACATCCCAGAGATAAACAAGAACCACCGAACACTAACGTAGCGAAATATATTAACGGTGAACGTAAATGAATGAGGAACGAATAACGCCCAAGAAACGGAGTGATAGCACAGAGTGGTAAAGGACGTTATCGATGTTGTTATCGAGCTAAACCAGTCTTTAGCATAGGGAAGCGTCCATAAATTACGTTAGGTGAAACGGGGGGGGGGGGGGGAGTCCGGCGAAATCTAACAAAATGTCAGCAAGGGGAACGCGGGGGAGGGGGCAACGGAAATCTCACGTGAGGTTTTGGAAATTTTTGTTGGACTGTAGAACTAAAAAAAAAAGGTCTTCAATCGACGCGAAAGTAGAATTTAGGGGGGGATTTCGTCGAAAAGTGGGGGTGTAACCAGCTTTGGAACGGTGAGAATAGGTCTCAAAAAGTTTCGAGGGTGATTTCAAGGGGAGGGGGGGGGGGCTCACTGACCGGATCTCACCAGAGGGTGGGGGGGGGGGGGTCTGGAAATCCGGAAAAAAACCTCACGTAATCATGGACGCCCCCTAGTCAAGTTTGGTCCCCACCACCCATACAAATATCGATATTATCGGTTGACCGATATATCGCTGAACCCTATCCGTGACGTAACGTTGTGTCGTCAGAGTGCGTTCAATCAGTACCAGCAGTGACCTGACGTCATAACAGATGGCTCGCCACATCGCGACGCCAGGAATAACACCGCTGTCTCATCCAAAACATTGAAGAATGGGACCTCTCCCAAGATCAGCGCCATACTCGCTGACGATGGTCATCCGAGGTAGTGCTGAGCCAACCAATTTATCGCTGAACACATTCAGCATTAATCCACACATCTCTGACACGGCACCACTACAAACGTAGCGTTTGTTGCAGTGATAACGGCCAGCGTACGCTTGGACGGTATTAATTGTTTGTAGAGGCACAGCGTTGTTACTCCATGTTGTGATGAGCCATTGGTATGACTTCAGGTCACGGCTGGTAGTGATTGGGGGAGCTCTGACGGCACAACGGTACGTCAAGGACATCCTGCGTCCTCAGGTGTTACCTCTCACGTGACAGTATCGTCCGTGTTACTTTGCAACAGGACAATGCTCGTCAACACATGGCAGGTGTCTCTATGAACGGTATGAGTGATGTTGAGGTACTCCCGTGGCCAGCAAGATCCCCACATCTGTCACCGATAGAACATGTGTGGAAACCAGCTCTGACGTCAACTCCGTCCCAGTGCCAGTATCCAGGATATCAAGGACCCAGTATCGTCGTGTTATTTTGCAACAGGACAATGCTCGTCAACACATGGCAGGTGTCTCTATGAACGGTATGAGTGATGTTGAGGTACTCCCGTGACCAGCAAGATCCCCAGCCCCAGATCTGTCT
This sequence comes from Vandiemenella viatica, assembly GCA_031002005.1. Taxonomy (NCBI): domain Eukaryota; kingdom Metazoa; phylum Arthropoda; class Insecta; order Orthoptera; family Morabidae; genus Vandiemenella; species Vandiemenella viatica. The sequence goes on from CM061919.1 coordinate 252,736,352, forward strand.
CCGATAGGACATGTGTGGGACCAGCTCTGACGTCAACTCCGTCCCAGTGCCAGTATGCAAGATATCAAGGACCAGTTACACAGTTGTGGACCTGCTTGTCTCAGGAGAGGATACAACGGCTTCATGACAGTCTTCACAACCGAATCAGTGCATGCATCTAGGACAGGAGGGGTGCAACGTTATACTGTAAGTGGTAAGTGGGTTCATAATTATAATCTCTTTTTTTTTGTTGCAAATTTGACTCAATTTTGTAACTACTGAAATAACATCACATATCCTCTCAACGCGTGAAGTTCCATTTCGTTTCCTCCACCCCTGCTTGGCGCATTACCTTTTGCCAGGCTGTGCGCTACATTTGGTTTCAGTGATAGTGTAAACTCAAGCGACCAATACTTTTAAATTTTATAACTATACTTTTTCGGTACTTCCGTTCACTTCACGTATATGCGGTCAGTCACTGTAATTTAACTCATCTAGTAATATGGATAATATCATCTCCACAACAAACATACAAAATGGCATTCCTACATTTGCCTTTTTAAGTATTTGATGATTATTTGAAAACAGCAAAATAACTATAATAATGTCTTATTTTTCGATATGTTTCGCCTCCCGACTAAATGAATTATAGATTCAGAGTTGAATTAAAAACAAAAAATTACTATATATGCAATTACCCAAAACGCATTCTAGATTGTTTTTTGTTTTGGAAACCACATTCTCACTATGTATTTTTCGTATTCCTAGGTATTCTTGGATGGACGGACGTATCAATCTTGTCGGCTGCCTCGATGATGATCCGTTTCGTTCACTACTCTGTCAAGATGCAGCTTTCTGTCACGTATTAACAGAAATAAAGTTTTGAAGCTTAATTCAGTGTTTTCCTTTCTTCCCTAGCCTCTTTATCTCGTTTCAGTAGCTCACCACTGTGTCTGGATACAAAGGAGTTTGTGACTGTTGATAATTTAACTCCAACAAGAATGTACCCTACAGCCAACAAAATTCAGAAGCCGAAAGGCCGATAACAGTCGCTTGTTTAGCATCACTGCGATCGGTTTTCTAGAAATGAAACTCATACCTTTCTAATAACAAATGACAGAGATATATTTTCTTTTTTTAACTGTTTTACGTCTCTCAACAGCGAGGTCCTTTAGAGACGGGAATGGATGGGGCAAGGAATGGGAAGGAATTAGGCCATGGACTTTTTAAGGAAGCATCCAGCATTTGCCTGGAGTGAGTTGGGAAACCTTGGAAAACCAATCTGGATGCCCGGACGGGGATTCGAACCGCCGTCCTCCCGAATGCGAGGCCAACGCTATCC